>OY757908.1:36866527-37154027 GCA_963585895.1 Sepioteuthis lessoniana | reverse complement strand
GCTCAGATAGACTACGTCCTTATAAACAAGAAATGGAAGAATAGTGCATTGAATTGCGAGGCATACTCCTCTTTTGAGGGTGTGTCCACCGATCACCGAATAGTCACAGCGAAAATACGGTTAAGCCTACGAAAAAACGACAAACGAACAGCGACCACCAAACACTATGACTGGGCCCTATTAAACAACAAAGATGTCAGAGATAAATACGTATTAGAATTGAGAAACAGATTCGAAACACTACAAGAAAAGACGGAAAAAAGTACACCAAACGACGAATACGAAAATTTTGTCAATGCACACCTTGAGGCAGCAGCAAAATGCATTCCAACAAAAATTAAAACTAAATATAGAGTCCCATGGGAAACCTTAGCGGTGAGAGAAAAACGTGCACTAGTGAAAACAGCCTCCAAAAACTATCGAAAAAACCCAACAAACACAAATGCCTTAAAACTAAAAACGGCACAATATCAATTAGCAGGCATATATATAAAGGAACAGACAGAATACATTCAAAATCAGATAGATAAGATCAGAGACTCGGTAGAAGATAGACAATCTAGAATTGCCTGGCAAACAATAAACGAAGTGAGCAGAAGAAAGAACACAACCAAAGCAAAACTTAAAGCAGCAAACCAAGAAAGAATAAAACTGTGGAAACAGCACTTCGAAAACTTACTTGGAAACCCACCAAAAATAACGCATGAACCAATCACCAGAATAATTAGCAAACAATTAGACATTAAACTTGGACCGTTCACACAAGGAGAACTCGACTCGGTTCTCAGAAAAATTAAAAATAGGAAAGCTGCAGGACTGGACGAAATTCCCCCGGAAGTATGGAAGACCAGACAATTCGACGACATACTGCTCCGACACTGCAACGCAGTATACAATCAAAATCCGATAGATAGATGGACGAAGGGATGCATACTCCCCTTCCCTAAAAAGGGAGACCTCGGATTAGCCAAAAACTACCGAGGCATAACACTTACATCCATAGCTGCCAAAATCTACAATGCCCTACTACGAAACCGCATAGAACCCAAAATCGACAACATACTTAGAAAAAACCAAAATGGCTTCCGAAGAAATAGATCTACGACCTCACAAATACTAACCATCCGCAGAATCCTTGAGGGTGTACGGGCAAAGAACCTACAAGCGACATTAATATTTGTCGACTTTACCAAGGCTTTCGACTCCATTCACAGAGGAAAGATGGAACAAATCCTACTAGCGTACGGCATACCTAAAGAAACCGTAGCGGCAATAACGATTCTCTATAGAAACACTAAAGTAAAAGTACGATCACCAGATGGAGACACAGAATACTTCGACATTGTAGCAGGAGTACTACAAGGGGACACGCTGGCTCCGTATCTCTTTATCATTTGTCTAGACTACGTACTTAGAACATCGATTGACAAAATCAAAGAGAATGGCTTCGAACTGACGAAGAAAAGAAGCAGAAGATATCCCGCAACAACAATTACCGACGCCGACTACGCCGATGACATAGCGATACTGGCAAATACACCTGACCAAGCCGAAACACTTCTGCATAGCCTGGAACGAGCAGCAGCAAGCATAGGCCTCCTTGTTAATGCACACAAAACGGAATATATGTGCTATAACCAAACAGGGGACATCTCCACTCTAGAAGGAACCCCTCTTAAACTAGTAGACAAATTCACGTACCTAGGAAGCAGCGTCGAATCAACCGAAAAGGACATCGAAACGAGGTTAACGAAAGCATGGACAGCTATCAATAGGCTATCGACTATATGGAAATCAGACCTAACCGATAAAATGAAACGCAGTTTCTTCCAGGCAGCGGTCACATCGATACTGCTATATGGATGCACTACATGGACGCTAACAAAACGGCTGGAGAAGAAACTAGATGGCAATTACACAAGAATGCTGCGTGCAATCCTCAACAAGTCCTGGCAGCAACACCCCACAAGACACCAACTGTACGGACACCTGCCCCCTATCACGAAATCTATTCAAGTTAGGCGAACCAGACATGCAGGACATTGCTGGAGAAGCAGAGATGAACTCATAAGAGATGTACTCTTATGGATCCCCACACACGGCCACGCAAAAGCAGGACGACCAGCACGAACGTACATTCAGCAGCTATGTGAGGATACAGGTTGTTGTCCTGAAGACCTACCTAGGGCGATGAACGATAGGGAGGAGTGGCGAGAGAGGGTCAGGGATATCCGTGCTGCCAGCACGATATGATGATGATGATGACTATGATGTCACAATCCAGAATATTAGCTACCATGCCATGAGGACTTCCCACAATTATAATGTCAATTGTCATCATCATGTCATGCCACTAGCATGGATATCCCTGACCCTCTCTCGCCACTTTTCCCTATCATTCATCGCCTCTGCCAAGTCTTTAGGGCTACATTCTGTATCCTCACATAGCTGCTGAATGTATGTTCATGCTAGTAGTCCTGCTTTTGCCCGGTCATATGTGGGGGTCCATAAGAGTACATCACTTATGAGCTCATCCCTGCTTCTCCAGCAGTGTCCTGCATGTCTGGTTTGTCTAACTTGGATAGTTTTCATGATAGGAGGCAGGTGGCTGTATAGTTGGTGTCTTGTGGGGTGTTGCCGCCAGGACTTGTTCAATATTGCTCGCAGCATTCTTGTGTAATTGCCGTCTAGCTTCTTCTCTAGCTGTTTTGTTAGCGTCCATGTAGTGCATCCATACAGCAGTATCGATATGACAGCTGCCTGGAAGAAACTGCATTTCCTTTTATTGGTTACACCTGATTTCCATATGATCGATAGCCAATTGATGGCTGTCCATGCCTTTGTTAATAAGGATAACACTAGAAATGTGTATGAGATATCTTTATTATTAGGTCATTCTTACAGGAACTGCTGGTTCCTTTAATAAGAGAGTTACAGAGTAGAAGACACAATAAAAAAAATGTCAAGGGTAGGATATATACACAACAGAGCCGTCATTTACATTCTGATATTTCAAGTATAGAAAAATAATCAGTCATTTAAGGAAGTCATCAGTTTGGAAAGTCAGAAATCATTTTGATATTATAAGTAAAGTTGGCGACCGTAGTCAAGGGCTATCTGAAGGCTCCCTTTTTAATAGCTACTATACCAAGGTGTAAGGGAGGGCACTACTCTTTCCCTGAATTGCTCCACTTTGCCCTTGATACGTGCCTTATAATGCCTTGTGTTAAGCAAGGAGGTATCAAGTACCACTTTTTGAGTCTTTGGTATGACTTGACCTGAGATTAAACCCCAGTCTCTCAGGCCATTGGCAAACACTCTACCACAAAGCCAATTTATTCAATATAGTATAAGTATAAAAGTAAAACCAGCTCATTGTCCCAGTGGGTAGAGTGTTCGCCAATGGTCCAGGAGACTGGGGTTCAATCACAGGTCGAGTCATACCAAAGACTCAAAAAATGGTACTTAATACCTCCTTGCTTAACACTCAGCATTATAAGGTATGTATCAAAGGTAAAGTGAAGCAATCCAGGGAAAGGAGTAACACCCTCCCATATACCTCAGTGTTGCAGCTATTGAAAAAGGAGCCTTCAGGTTACCCTCGACTACAGTCACCAAACTTTACATCTTAGTATTAAAAACATAAGCTCCCCTCCCTCTCTACAACCAGTGAAAATAAATACTGTTTGAATCTGACAAATTGCCAGGTAGTTATTTTGGGTAGAGTTGAAGAAGACAGAAATTATTTAGAAGAAAATGAAAGTGAAAATTAGTTCAAAACAACTTATTTTTGCTTAAGCTCATGATTTGATTTTTTGTTTTTTAATAAAACAATATGTAACAAAAAATATAAGTTGTAAAAAATTGGTTATGTTGAAAAACAAATATCCACCAAAATTAGCTGCTGTTAATGTCACATGATAAAAGGGAGTAATCTAGAACTTTAAATAAATTTTTTTTAAAAATAAATGATAAATTGTAAAAAAAGTTTCATCTTTTTTTCTTTAAATGATGACAATTTAAAAAAATGATTATTTGAATTTTGCAGATAAGTTTTTGAAATGTAAAAAAAAAAAAGAAAAAATTGGAAATTTTTGAAAAAAGGAAAAATTATATAAATTATTCAGAATAGGACCTATGAAAAATTATTTACATACTGTATTGATAAATATTTGTAAAAAAAAAAACCAAAAAAAACAAACAAACAAAAAACAAAAAAAAAAAAACGGGTGGGACAAAATAAATTAATGATGATGATTCTGAATTTCCCATCTTCATAGTTAAATTATAATATGTACCGTTTTATTTTAGTTTTATTTAAAAGTTATGTTTAATTTTCATGATGTTTGATGTTGCAATTTCTAATTTCATTTACTTTTAAAAAAATAAACCTATTATGAAACTTTACAATTTTCCTTTTATTTCAATTTCAAGATTCAAATTTTTTAGTTAAAATTCAGATAATTATTTTAAAAAATAGTTATGATTAAAAAAATTAAACAAAATGAAATTTTAATAATTTATTACAATTTACAATTTATTAAATCATTTACTACCCCCACCGTTTTTGTTTTTTTTTACTTTTCGAAAATTTTATTGCCATTACTTAAAAAATGTAAACCCAACTCGTTGGCCTAGTCGGTAGAGTGTTTACCAATGGTCCGGAAGAGTTGGGTTCAATCCCACGTCGCGTCTTTGAAAATGGTACTTGATACCTCCTTGTTGAACACTCAGTAATATAAGTTACATATCAAGGGTAAAGTGGAGTAATCCAGGGAAAGGAGTAGCGCCCTCTCCCATCGAAAAGGGAGCCTTCGGGTCGCCCTTGACTTCGGTCGCCAACTTTACTACTTAAAAATGTTAAAAATGATTATTAGAAAAAATTTTTCAAGAAGTTCGATATTACTTCCCTTTGACATTTGACAAATGGTAGCCATTTTTGGAGGGTTCTGTTTATCGAAATAACCAATTTTTACAACTTATATTTTTTGTTATATATTGTTTTATTCAAAAAGAAAAACATCACAAATTATGAGCTTAAGCAAAAATAAATTGTTTTGAACTAATTATAACATTAATTTTCTTCATTAAACAAAATTAGTCGCACATAAAAATAGGATATATACATTTTCCTTTCTTTTTATTCTTTTGTTAAAATACGGGACCCATCTAGTTCTGACATGCCAATATTTTTTTGTTTCGTTTTTTTTTTTTAGATTTGAAGAATTCATTTCTTTTCAAATATACTTTAGATTCAATATTTTCACATGTTCAAAAATAATTCTTCTGGCTTCGTTAGTATAAAAACAAAAATAAATCTTTTCGAAAACATATTTAGCAATTAGTAAACAAAAAAATTAATTGAACGAGATACTTACTTATCTCTGTCTCTTTTTTCTGATCTATTTTTAATGGAGAAATGCAATATTAACCACAAAAAAACAGGCAACCAAGAAAATTAAGAATTCAATGGAAGGGAGATAATCATATATTTACTCAAACCCTCGACCACAATCACCTAATAATATAAACCCTGTTTGATGGACCGACGTCACTATACGTTGTAAAAAAACAGTCAGTAATCAGAAAACATAGCGCTTTCAAAACAACAACAACAACAATAACAAAACCTTTGAATTAGAGATATTTTTAAAAGCTAAAAAGTGCATTTAAAATTTTTTTAAATACTTAAAAGAAAATTTTATAGGCAGTTTCAAATAAAAAACCGGAAAGACAAATCTTTGAAAATTGTCTAATTTTAAAAAAATCATATAAAACGTCCACGCAAGTGTCAACTTGCCATTTATTTATTTAGTTTACATTGTGTTAAGTTTTACGTGTTTACTATTTGCAAAAGGTTGTCAATTTTTTAAGATTAGCGAATTTTACAATACCAACAAAACGCATCATTATATTATGTTATTTTGCTTTTAGTACCGATGATTATAAAGTTACTATCTTTCAAATAAGACTAAAATCAATAAATTTTAAATTATTTTTTAATTCGTTTTAACGGAAAAAAGAGCTAAATTTTGTTAGTACCTACAATATTGACTTACATTAGTTTTTTCGTGACATTAAAGAAAAAAAAATCTTTTGGTAACTGTACCGAGCACACCAATAACTACTTGGTATCATCATCTCTTTCGTGTTCCGTAGTTTTTTTTGTTCTTTAGCAAGGTCCAGGTATTTATCTCTCTTTTCGCTTTTTTTCAGTTTTACTCTGTGGTCAGCCAAAACGACGAAGTCCACTATTCGGCAGGTTCTCTCTCTTTTTACTTTTTGTTGTTGTTGTTGTTGACTATCGCTAGATTTGGTCCTTTAGCCGATATTAGGTGGTTCGTTCGTATATCAAAATCGCAGGGAAATGTGTGCGTTTCATTTTCCAGGATGGATTCTGGGTTGTGCATATATCATTTGTTCATATAGCCAAATTTCAATTTCTTCCACAATTCCCAGTGGCTCACCTTCCCAACCTAGTCGTGTCTAGTCTTATATTCTTCTTGCACTAACTTTCTGCATTCGATTATTATGTAATTGATTGTTTCATTTAAATCACCACATTACCAACATCTGCCATTTTGTTGCGTCTTGTTCATTTTTGCTTTGACATAATCCTTATGACGTTGATTTGTGCTGCTATCAGAAGAGATTCTGTTTCTCTTGAAGCAGAAAGAATTTCAAATTATTATTTAGCGCGTTAATTATTTTGTTCATTGTGGTCTCGATCTCATATTTTCGACCAATGAAGATGGTTTATCCCATTCTGCCTGGATGACTTTCCCGGGCAATATAATAGGCGATGTAAACGCGCGCTTTCCTCTACCTCACATATTTTTCGAGCAGGACAGACCGGTCCTCTTTTTCTCACTTCAGCAGCTGACCAGCATTCAACATGAGGAGAGCACATCCAATTTATGGACTGTTGTTTTCTAGATCATTCCTTCATCATTTGTTCATCTCTCCTAGACCAACTGATCCTCGAAGCTTCAAATTGGATGTTTAATTCCTGTTTTGACATCAGCAACTTAATTCCTACTCTGACATCAGAAACATAATTCCCGCTCTGACATCAGCAATTTTATTCCTGCTCTGATATCAGCAATTTAATTCCTGCTCTGACATTAGCAACTCAATTCTTGCTCTGATATCAGAAACTCAATTCCTGTTCTGACATCAGAAACTCTTTCTGTTCTATTTGTACGACTCTCTGCACAAGGAATTTTTCGTCTCAAGCTGCCATTAAAGCTTTCCTTTTGAAACTTATCAATATTCTCGTCGACTCATTTGTTTTTCCTTCTCTTAATATAACAAAGGCAACAGGACTGATCAACCTCGTTACTTACTGTTATACTCTCCTACGGTCTCCCTTTGTTAGCCATGTCCATGTTTTCTCGTGTGATATTGAATGAAATCAAGTAGTACGTAAATTTACGGCCCGTTTACCATATTGAGCAGTATAGTAAGTCAGAATATTTCTTGCGATAGTCTATTACTGTTTTTACGTAAAAAAATTCCAGAAAATCTTAGTTCTCTCCCCTTTTTCTTTTTCTTCTTTCAATTATAGTTTTTGCTTGAATGCAACCATTTACCGTGGATATTATTGTTGATGTTGTTGTTTTTCTCTTGTGATAGACTTTATTTTATATTATCTATGTTATTACTACCATGTAATTCCTTTCCTTGTTGTCGCCGCTGCTGCTGCTAAGTGAATATTTCTAATAACGCGTGCGGCCTTTGGATAACATTTCAAGATAAAAGAAGATTTATTTATTGCAAGAAGAAATCGAAAAAATAAGAACAATTCAATGTACCATAATGATGGAACATTGCCAGGAATCGGCCGCTTAGTTCTTTGCACTTTTTTCTTTTTAGACATATTTTTTGTCTACACAATTGGCTGGCAAAATATTAACGAATGCTTAAGTCAGATTAGAAAATGGGAGATAAAATTGTCGTTTGAAATGTCCATACAGTTATTTTTCTTCCCTTTTTTGTTCTGTTGATGCATGTGTTGTCTGTATTGTTTCTAGTCACTGAAATCTTCCTTTGCATTTTCAATGTAGTCTTCGAGTCTTTGTATTGATGCATCAACGCTATCTTCAATGCTGGCGTGTCCTTTTCTTCCTTCTTTTCTTGATACATATAGTCTGTCTACGTAATTTCTGGAATATAAGGCCTTATGCTTCATCATGAGTTTTCTTGTTCACTGGTCCACTTGCTTAAGTTCCCCTCTCGTCCACTTAAATAATAGTCCCTAGTATCTTACAAGAGAGACAGCCCTGACATTTATCCCTTTGATGAGATTTCTGCAATATAGTTTGGTTTCCAATAGTGTCTTCGTTTTCCCGAGATACTCTTTTAATTTTTTTTTCTTTTATCTCCACTTGTTTGATGATGTCCACTTCTAATGTACCCAAGTGTAATATTAAGTATGGGTTAGTGGAACATTGAGTATAACGAGGAAGGCACGAGATAGGTTCTTACTTGTGATTTTATTAAGCGATGAATAAATGATACAGGTTTAATGCAAAGGAGGCAACTCTTATACGTTAAAGAGCTCTACCTTGTCACACCAAGTATTTGTTAGTTCCCTTTTCTCCGAACATTCAGGAAGATACCTCTCAGGATTTTCATCTCAGCTAAGCTTTTTCCTCCTGCTGTTAGTTCCACGCCACAGCTTTTCATGTTTTTCTCGATAAACTTTACGACTTTGTGGGATATCTTAGTACAGTTTAAGACAGTCTATTATCCAGCTTTATGCGACCATATCGTGTGCTTTTGTGGTAGTGTGTTGTTATTTGCAGATAAAAGAATATTCACAACAAAGAAATACAAACAAAAATAAATTTATATATCAACAAGTACATAGAAAGAAAACGTTATAAAAACATTATAAAGATTTAATATAGTTTAAGTATTTGTGTGTGTGTGTGTGTGTGTGTTTAAACAACAGGAACATTATGGTGAAATGAATATTTTGTTTGAAACGAAAGGTAAGAATGTCAGAATCCTTATTTACGTTTATGTGTTATCATTTAGGTGAATGCAAGAAGACTAAATATTAAAGGTATTTCACGCAAAGAACTAATAGATATGAGAATAGCAATGTATCTTAGAAAGCCGCGTTTTCTCCGATGTTGGTCGTTTGTCTCTTTCGGGATTTAAGGAAATGTCTGATGCCGTACGCATGCACGAGACAAGTACAACCGAAAGGCAGAACAGGTGTAAGGAATGAATAAATAAATAAATAAATAGATAAATAGATAAAATTTAAATTGAAATAAAATAATTATTAAAATATGCAGAAACTCCCTGAGGCCTCTGATGAGTAGAAGGGCGACGCATGTGTAAAGAAAAGGAACCGCCTGGACAAAAGGAGGAAGAGTGACAACATCTAAATTTCCCTCGCTGCTAGTGGAGGGCCACGAGGCCGCTCTAAAGCGCCACGTTGGCTGACCTTTCATTACGGTCCTTCTGAAAGGATAGATTTGGCATTAAATAATCCGAGATGGTTGATATGTCCTTAAATAACAAACAAACAAACCAAATCAAGTTGAACAAATTCATGAATATGAATCACTGGGACATATTGCTGAACCCTCCCTTTGTGGACAGGGAATTCACGCATTGGTATCATCCTTTTTCTTCTCATCGTTCTACCCAGTGGAGGAATAGTATTTCCCGAGGTTCCGTAAAAAGTAAAACTTCGAGTGTTAGTTCCACAATGATACAACACAAATTTGTACAAACAAGATAGACAAGAGAAATTTGACAAAAACAAGAACATTAAAAAAAGCAAACAACTTTATAATTTATATTAACTCGACAATGGCAATGATTATACAAAAGATGTTCATATGTGTGTGTGTGTGTGTAAAACACGAATATTGTCAAATTGAATGTGTGTATATGTGTGAGTATATCCGAACTAAAGAGAGAAGACAGACTTGTATTTACATACATGTGTACGTGTGAGCATATATGTGTGTCCTGGTATGTATGAGTCATTCGGTCTACCCTCCTAAATGTTGTGTGTATTAGCAGGTTATCTGGCGTCAGTTTGTCGTGATGTGCCAGTCTGCTGATTTGTCAGTCTCAACTTTGAACCCAAAAGTTCATTATTTATACTTTTTGGTAAAAATAAAAGTGGATCAAAGTAAAATATTTTAAGTTTATTACAAGTCAAATAAAGTTCAAATCCGCGGATGTCGACAAAAACTCAACCCGTCTTAACCAATCAGATTCACAGAAATTACTTACTTATTTTGGAATCTTACTATTTTTGTTTCTGTGACAAATATTTCTACAAGTTAGTTTTTGATCCGCCTTTTCTAGAATATTCTATATGCCCTTCGCTGATTGGTTTAAAATATAAGAGTATAAATTCTATGTAAGTGAGATTTTGATCATTTTTTCTGGAATATTCCGATGTTTTCTTAGTTGATTTATCTAAGACTAAAGAAATATGTATCCTATAACCGATGTTAATGAGGTGCCCGTGGTGTAATGGTTATCGTCGCAGGAAGTGAGACACGAGTTCAAATCCAGGATGAGATTCATTGCATTTTCACATAGCACTAATACCCTTGGGAAAGGTATGAATCCAATTATTCTCCTCCCACCTATGGGTAAATAGTAGGGCAGAATAGGTTCTTCAGCCTTGGTGAGGCAACTAGTCTAGGAGAAGGAAAACTCTGAATTCAAACCTGTAAAACTCCGCTTAAAAATTGACCTTGTGTCATATCCTGCCCGAGCGGAGGGGTTGGTAAATATGATAACCGATGTTAATGATGCCAATAAACTTAATACGCGAGTTACCTTTGTCTCTTGTTTAGTGTATGAGTACATTGCAATGATAATTATGAGTCAGTCTTAAACATATTGAAGAGACTGTATACACAACTGAAGAATCAGGTTTTCATAGGGAACACATTAGCTCCTTGAGAAAAAATGGAAAGAGAGTCGATAGTTGACTATGTGCAAAAGCACCAACTTCTCGATTACTCATTACTGAAACTGCTCTAAAATTGAGTTCATTTTATTTTTGATATAAAGTTCAGAAATATTGTCAGCTGATATTAGCTAATACCTATAAAATAATGTCATGACCTAAGTTTAGAGATTGATTCTTTCTTTGATGAGATGTGATCAAACAAAAAGGTCCTTTTTTAGAACTCTTGATGTATGCTCTACTTAGAGCTATTCTAAAAATATTATTATCACTTGTCATCAGCTAATACCTATAAAGTGATGTCATGACTCTAGTTTAGAGATTGATTCTTTGATGAGAAGTGACCAAACAAAAAGATCTTTTTTTAGAACTCATGATGTTTGCTCTACTTAGAGCTATTCTAGAAATATTATAGTCAGCTGACATCAGACAACTCCTATAAAATGAAGGCGGTCATTGATGAGCAAGAATAGCACAAGACCTTGGTGTCCAGTTCAAGCTATAAGCAGGCATCCGTGCCAGGACTCATGATTGGCTCCAAGTCCAGCTAGGCTCATCAGGCTTTCATTTCACCAAGTGGGCTGATGACCAGCATAGTCCAACAGGGCTTGAACCTTGGCTCATGCCAGATCTTCTCCTCCTCTAAATCCCCACTATAATCGACTCTTGGGTCATTGACCTTGTGTCAAGCCCTGTCTGGTGGGAGGCAGAGACAAATATCGAATCCTATAAAATGATATAATGAGTTCAGTTTAGAGATCAATTCTTTCTTTGATCTTTGATTTGTGTAGGTAGTTTAAAGATATGCCACTGCACAAAATGGCTTTTCTGTTTTTATCAGAAGAGAAAGGAAAGCTTAGAGCTTATCTGAATATTCCTTATTTTCTAATGTTTTATTATAAGGTTGAGAAACCTGTGAACATCTCTACACTGTATCTGACAGAGCTCTGCTTGCATATGCTATAAGCTTTCCTTGCAGTAGTAGGAATCCTTCTGAACAAAAACAAACTTACCAATCCTTCCAGGTAAATGAATTATTTTCTTTTTCCCATTTGCAGGTTTTTTTCTTTTCTTTTGGATCTTATTTTTCAACAACTATTAGGTTTATTCCTCTTAATTGCTTACTTTTATCACAGAGTTCTTTGATGAGACATGACTAAAAATAGGTTCTTTTTTAGAACTTATGATATATGTCCTATAGAAAGCTATTCTAGAAATATTATTGTCAGCAGACCTAAGCTAACTCCTATAAAATGATGTCATGACTCGAGTTTAGAGATCAATTATTTTTTCAATTTTTTTAATCTTTGACCTCTGTAGCTAGTTTAAAGATATGCCACAGTACAAAATGGCTTCTCTTTTCTGTTTTTATCAAAAGGAAGATTTTTGTCAGACCTTATTTGAACATTTGCGAGATGATTTCAAAAGATGTTTCACAAAATGGGTTTGAAATATCATTTATTTCTTTAATCTTGGTAGGAAGCTTACAGATATCCAATTTGACATTGCCCAGTTGGTTGGGGCTGTAAAATACACCAACTGCTTCTCTGTAGAGGAGTAACACCCCCATCAATGAGTGTCCTGGATATGAAACTAGTCAATCTGATGGTGAGGCTCCAGTGATGCAGGAGCTTTGGGGAATGTGGAGTATCCCTTTATTGCCATTGCTCCAACATCTACACTGGCCTGGAGTGGTAGCACTTGGTAGGGCTCTATCTATGGGTCAAAACTGTGTACTTATGTTAAACTGAATTGTTTGAAATAGAACTGCTTTGACATTTAACTGTGTGTAAACAAAAAACTATAATTAAACTAAACTGAATTGTTTGAAACTTTTATCAAAGTGACTTAATTTGGCATTAAATGACCTGAGAAGGGTTGGTACATTGTAAACCAACCAACCAACCAACTAATCCTATTGGACAAAATGGCTTTTTCATTGCATTGTATCCAAAAAGAAACAAATCTTTCAAGTTGTTTAAAGGTATCTTACTGTTAAAATGGCTTTTTCTTTATATTCTAAAAAAGAAATGAAATTTGTGTCAAGGTTAATTTGAACAATCATTATCCTCAGATATTTTCAGAACATGGTCTTGAACATTAGGGAAGAAACAATAAATTGTATGTATTGACTTGAAAATTTGTCCTTGCTTAGACTATTTGGAACTTGAGTCATTTTAGTTGTCTGAATTTCTGAGACAAAGCTTGATGATTTTCATCATTAAGAGTTTCAGACTATTGTCTTCATCTTTATTATTATTTTCACAACGTTTCAGCCAATATATCCTCCAGCCTTCTTCAGGTGTTTTTCAAACTTGGGAACCTACACAGAACTTCAAACTACGTCCTTTATAGAATCCATGGGGGGGTCACCTGTTCTGATTCCGTTAGCCATAACCGGGTACGAGTGTAAAGTATTCCTGTATAGTTACTTGCCTGCAGTCAGGATTGAACCTGCAAACTCCAGATAATTGTCTTCTTAGAAGCTTAGGGAACCAACGCATATAACTGTTACGCTATGTGCCCTGCTGGACATTGAGTCATTTTATTTTGTTACTTGAATTTTTGTGGTGTCTATGATTTGCTGTTCAAAAATGGCTGTGAATTTAGCATAGAATTTGTATATGAAAAAATAATAGGGGAGCAACAAACAGCAGTAAACTATATATTTGATATAGAAAGAAAAGGATTGAATGTAAAAGATAAAAAAAGCTTGCTTTTTTTTCACTGGTACAAACAATACTTTATTAGCATATTAATATTCAATTGACCAACCTCTTCATAATGGAAATGTTTAGTCATTTTGCATTTATAATTTGGAGTATTCTCCCAAATAAATAAATCATATATATATATATATATATATATAAAAAAGATCAACAAGGTTATTTATTATTTGGTGAATCTTCTTAAACAACAATCTAAATACTGGACAAAAATATAGCTGGTAATCTTGGAAATAGTAACTTTTTGAAAATCATGAGAAAATACAAATACATAGGGATGAGAGAGATGTTTCTCTCATATACTTTTGCATGTGTTTTTTCAAATTGGACTTCATTGAAAATGTGAGCTACACATTTCACAAGAAAATGTTTTTTCTTAAGTGTGCAATTGAACATGTCTTTTTAAAGCAGAACTTTGTGAAAATGCTAAGCCACATATTTCACAAGAAAAAGGTTGTTCTCCTGTGTGTATTCGCATGTGGTTTCTTAAACTGGTCATCTGTGAAAATGCTGATCCACACACTTCACAAGTAAATGGTTTCTCACCAGTATGTATTCGCATGTGGTTTTTTAAATTAGTCATCTGTGAAAATGCTAATCCACACACTTCACAAGAAAATGGTTTCTCTCCAGTGTGCATTCGCATATGGATCTTTAAAGCTGAACTCTGTGAAAATGCTGAACCACACACTTGACAAGAAAATGGTTTTTCTGCTGTGTGTATTCGCATATGGATTTTTAAAGCCGAACTTTGTGAAAATGCTGATCTACACACGTCACAAGAAAAAGGTTTTTCCCCTGTATGTAAGCGCATATGTCTTTTTAAAACAGAACTCCTTGCAAATGCAGAGCCACACACTTCACAAGAGAAAGGTTTCTCTCCTGTGTGTATTTGTATGTGCAATCTTAAACTGGTCCTCTCTGAAAATGCTGAGCCACACACTTCACAGGAAAATGGTTTCTCTCCAGTGTGTATTCGCATATGGTTTCTTAAACTGGTCATCTGGGAAAATGCTGATTTACACACATCACAAGAAAATGGTTTCTCTCCAGTGTGTATTCGCATGTGATTTTTCAAATTGGTCATCTGTGAAAATGCAAATCCACACACTTCACAGGAAAATGGTTTTTCTGCAGTGTGTATTCGCATATGAATCTTTAAACCGGAACTCTGTGAAAATGTTGATCCACACACTTCACAAGAAAATGGTTTCTCTCCTGTATGTAATCGCTCATGTCTTTTTAAATCTGAACTTTGTGAAAATGCTGATCCACACACTTCGCAAAAAAAAGATTTTTCTTGTGCATGAATTTGCATGTGTCTTTTCAGATGTGAACTTAAACTGGTCCTCTGTGAAAACGCTGATCCACACACTTCACAAGAAAATGATTTTTCCCTGGTATGGATTCTCATGTGGGTTTTTAATGCAGAACTCACTAAAAATGCTGAATTACATAAATGACAAGAGAATGTTTTTTCTCCAGTGTGTACTTGCATGTGCAGTTTTAAACTGGAACTCTCTGAATATGCTGTTCCACAGACTTGGCAAGGATACATTTTCTTTTCTACATGTGTTTCCATGTGTCCTTGCAAAGTTCAAAAATGTTTGTTTTCCATGATACTGATATCTGTGAATAAAGAAGAGGTATTATTTTTGACATTTTGATCTGAATTTTATTTCAGTTTGAAATGGTAAAGGTACTGATTTAAATGTTTCACAGAGATGCATAGATCTATAAAATAAAAATTTAATTTTAGCAAAGATGAACTATAAGCCTTACCTCTCATACAACTTGGTAATTCATGAAGCTCTAAAAGCTTCCACTATCTATTAAAGCCTGAACTGGAGTATTGTTAATTTTATTATTCATATAAGCTTGAGACAAATTAATCACTGGTAAAAAGCCAAATCTAGAGCAGCTGCTAGTTGGCTAAATTTGCATAATATAGTGTAGTAGCCTTTTTTGTTGCACCTGTTACGCATCGCAATTTTTGTTGAGCATGTACTCACATGGGTATAGTTTAACTAACAGTAGTACTGTCTGTTGCCACTAGCAGCTACTCTGTGGTCGTTTTCATAGTGGGTGTTCTTTAAGAGATAATGAATTATGGTCGTAGTTTCTACATAAGATTGCTTGGGAGTTGTTTCTAGGGTTACAGCCAGGTCAAAAGTAGTTGTCAGACTGAGTACCCTTGTAACATAATAGACTTATAAAATCTATGCTTGACATGGAGCGTAGGTAATTTAAATAAGTTCTAAACCATTAAACGGATGAAAAGATACTGTGATTCATGTATTGGAGTGGTGAGCAGTGACCCCAGCAGTCATTTTGAATCCATCGCTGTGACTGGATGGAGAAGTCATGTGATCAGGCTGTAGAAGTTACCCCCTGATGAAGTGGAAGCAATAATATACTCACTGTTACAGTGAGATTTGATTTCTGTGGAACCAATGCCTCAAGTATATCAAGTAATTTGCTAGGGTCGATGTTGAAAAACTCAGGGTAGGTGTTAATTCTGAACATTTGGAATTATTGTGAGGTCATTTCCAAGTTGAAAAAGTTTGGTGGTTGGTTTCTTTGCATGATTAGAATGTGATAGGAATAATACTGAGGATTCTTTGGCTAGCTTTAGTATGGCAAGCATGTCACCTATAGTCCCAATGCCCAGCTCCTTAAGCATACTCACCTTTGCTGTGGGATTCCAACTAGTAATGGTGAGTATCTTATTGCTTCTACTATATCAGAGGTTAACTTCTACACAGATAACATTGTAAAAATAGTTTTAACATTTAATTGGTTTTAAACCATTGGCAAGCACCCATGTGCAAAATCTTTTATGAGATAGAAAAGGAGATTTCTGTAACATGTACTTAATCACAAGTGAGACATTCAAAATACTGTGAACAAGTTGAACTTGGATATTCACCAAGGAGTGGTGAAGTTACATAAATCTTATTTAATTTATATAAACCCTGTTACTCATAAGCACCAACACAGCAGCATTATACAAGGAAGTTGACAGGTGATAAGACTATCCAGTTTTAACAGCCAGCTTTATGCCATATAATTATATTTTTACATTTATTTGTGATCACAACATATTTTTATTGAGAGGAAAAGAAAAACAAGCTTACAGCTTTAATTTCTTATTTTGTACCTGCACAGTAAGGCATATTCAAGGGAATATTGAGAGTGTAATGGTTAAAGAGCTGGACTGTGGGATTGTAGTAAGCGAGTTCAAACTCCAGTTGTGCTATTGCATTCACTTTTGGACTAATACCCTTGGGAAAAATATGAACCCCCTTATTCTCCCAGCTATGGGTCAAATAGTACCACTACTGTTCTTCTAAAAGGATGGATTTGGCATTAAATAACCTGAAAAAGTTGATATGTCATTACATAACAAACAAGGGAATATTTAGGTTTAACATCAGAATCAAAATCAATGTCCATTTTAATATCTACTTTGAAAATTGGGTACTTATGCATCTATGTTACCGCAAAAAAGCCGAACTTTCCCCGAGTGTTTCCGGGCTGATAACGGAAAGAATTGGAATATTCCGGAAGGAAATTTAAGCAAGCAGACGATAAAATAAGTCAACCAATTTGTTGACAAAATGTATGAAGACAAAAAGAGAAAAAGACAATTTTTAATGGATAATGTTACCAACCTTTTCAGGAGAAAAAGAATAAATCAACAGTCAATGTATGGTAATTTTCAATATGAAAAATAGTTTTTATTTTTTTCATATTTATGCACTCATTGTACCGTACAGAAGTAATAACATGTTAATTTAGAAATCCATTCTTACCATGGGGAGGTGGGTGTTTTGTAACTATTCTGTACTTCCACCTAACAATTTAATAATAATCCAAGTCCAGCATTTGGTGTTACAGCCTCTCCAGGCATAACTTTTGATCATTTTTTTTAGCTGGCAAGGATGCTCACATGCCCAGCAACTTTTAATTTTGCCAATAAGGTTCTTTTCTTAGCAGAATTGGATCACCATTTCTGCATATTGTAGATTTTCGCTTAGCTGCGATAAATTCATGTTTACACTCGTTTGTAACTTAGTAAACAAACTGATTGAATTATTTTATCTTAAATTTAATTAGCAAAGCATTTCGGCATATTCCGATTCTTTCTGGAAATGCTCGGGAAAGTTTAGCTTTTTTGCGGTAACATAGATGCATAAGTACCTAAAATTGAATTGCCAACCCATTTTATAGAACTTCATTTTTTTTAGAAAAGTTTTGATAATCTGAATCCCTGTCACTAAGAAAAAGATCCTAATATCTTCATTTCATAGTTAAGAAAATTTGACGAAGCAGAGACTCTCCAAAACACAAGTGAACAGTACCAAAAAAGTTTTATCTGTGGTATACTATTTTGGGAGCACCTGTGGCATCAACCTCATCCTACCCCCAATTTGGCTATGTTTAGTTTATTATAATTTTTCCATCCATTGAACAACTTCCCAATGTAAACTGGTATTATGTATAGAATAAATAAATTAAGATGTGCACACAAAAGGTAAAGTGTTGTTAATTCTTCCAGGCAAGAAATGCCTCACAGCTAAAAGCATGAGTCGACAATGAAAAGAAAGGAGTTGAACAGCAATGCAACACAGGAGGTCTGAATAATAATTGGATATTTTATAATGACTGAGGACAGGCAGTAAGTGAAGTGAGGTATTACTTGCTATATTCAAGTGAATATAGATTAATCGAAAGTAGGGTTAACCACAGAAATATGGACATGACAGACAGGAGACATGGATCCAGGAGAAATTATGACAGTAATAAAAAAAGAAACATGGAAAAGAAAAGTGAAATGTTATTTAATGAACACACACACACACACAGTTAAATATAATAAAAATGATATGTACTGTTATAAAAAAATGAGTTGATAGCCAAATTAAATGTATTAGTAATGAAAATAATAGGGAAGAGTTAAACTATCAAAGGTAAAAAAACATAAAACTGACTTTATTCTGATTATTGTTAAAACTCATCAGTTGTAGAAGAAAGAAAAGAAATAAGGAATGGTGGCAGACATACAAATATTAATTTTTAGGTAAGGTTTGGTTTAGTTTTATGGCATATCAACCATTGTAGGTTATTTAATGCCAAATCCTCTTTATACATATATTTTAAATATATATGATTTGGTCTGTTTGAGTTTTATGGTATATGAACCATTGTAGCTTATTTAATGCCAAATCCTCTTTATATATATATAATATATGATTTGTAAACATATTTTGTAGATAACATGATTAAATGAGTCTAAGCTCAATTTTTTGGCACTCAGTATTGATGTTTTCAAATAATTCTATTTACTATTATTTCTTTGCACACAGTTAAATGGTTTCAAGTATTGCTATGCAACAGTAACAATTTAATATCACTCCTTTTTTTGAACACATTTAAATAGATATACATATGTAAAATTTTATTGGTAATTTAATTTTCAAATGAGTTTGAAACAATTTATTTACAGACTAGTATTGCTATTGTTTCTATTCAATATTAATCAATTGTTTGCACCCAGTGAAGTGGCTACAAGTATTGCTATTTAACACTAACAATTCAATTAAACATCATACATTTGTTTACACACAGTTTAAATGTCAAAGAGTTCTATTTGACTCCTAGATAGGACCCTATCAGGTGCTATCACTCCGGGTCAGTGTGGACCTGGGAGCAATGGCAGTGAAGGGGTACTCAACATTTCTCAAAGCTCCAGTATTACTGGAGCCTCACCATCAGATTGTTTAGTGTCCTAACTAGGATGCTCATTGGGGGTGTCTTACCCCTCTGCAGAGATGCAGTTGGTGTATGGGCTTTTTAGGCAAGCGCAGAAGAGCAAATAATTATTTTTATCAGTATTCTATGATTTAGTAGAAAAATTCAAAGAGAACTTTCTTTTTTTTTTATTAATAGAAAATTAAAAAGAAATGTTTTGCTAGATAACTACTAGTAAATGCAATATGATTTTGATTGTAAGATATTTAACTACTGGATCATTTTTTTGTGATGTGGTGAGGATTAATGTTTTTTTTTATACTGGACATTGGCATGATGGTTAGAGTGTTCTCAATGGCCCAGGAGACCTGGGTTCAATCCCAGGTTGAGTCATACCAAAGACTTAAAAAATGGTACTTGATACCTCCTTGCTTAACCCTCAGCATTATAAGGTATGGATCAAGGGAAAAGTGGAGCAATCCGGGGAAAGGAGTAGCGCCCTCCCCTACACCTTGGTGTAGTAACTATCAAACTATCAGTAACTATCAACCACCCTGGACTACAGTCGCCAACTTTACTTATTATTTTGGCAGATGAATTTTTTTTCTTTAGAGTGGCACCATATGCAAATTAGATTGCACAGATAAGCACCATTTTGATTTTGTTTTGAGTTTAGTGTAGAGACTGAACAGTTGTATAATTTTTTGTGTAATATTGTTTTGTAGTTAGTATGATTCATTTTTCAGAATTTGGTTGTCATAGTTTTAGTTTACAGAAAATAGTGATAAACTTTGGGGATTTAAAAAAAAAATTTAGTTTGCTCAATGGCCAATCTGTCATGTGGGTTATATTTCATACAATCCTTAACTTGGCAAATGAAGTAATCAAGTAACCTGAAAAAAGCATCAAGCAACTTAACCCTGCAAAGCAGGTATAACCTGGAGGGACCCCCCACCAACTGAGACTAGGTGATCATTAACCACACTCATGCCTGGCAAGGTGTGAAACAAATGGTGTTAGAGAAAAGTATAGCTGCTTTCAGAGTCGCAACTTACAGGGTGTCTAGGTATACATGGGACCCATGTGACTGCTAATAACTCTACTAATAATAATGTTGTGTTCCTTTTTGTTTCAGATTTGAAAATAGTATATGATAACAACTATTAATCCTCGATCATAATGCCTTGGATAAGAGAGGAAAAAAATATTTAGCATCACTACTTATTGGAGACAAAATCATTCAAAACTGTACTAGCAAAATTTTGCAGGAAGTTTAACAATTATCCCCAGAAAAACCTGATTTATCATTGGGTACACAAATTTCAAGCCACTGGGTTAGTAAACAACCTCACTAAGAAGATAGAAAATCCCAGATCAGGTAGGAAGTTGATGGCAAGATGTCATAACAATATGGATGCAGTGAGAGATTCTGTCAAAAAAAGTCCAAAAAATTCTCTCCAAAGATGTTCCCAAGAAATTGGACTTTCATGTGGACTGTAAGATAAAGTCTATTAATTTCAACCCTTGTCATCTGGTTTGATCTTTCTGAAGTGATATGATTGCTTTTTAAGACTCAACTGAAAGATGACTAGACGCAAAATGAATTATCATATTAGTAAGTTGCATCTATTTTGAGACACTCTGTATGAGATGTTGGTTGGTTGGATTTTATGGCACATCAACCTATGTAGGTTATTTAACACAGAATCCATTTTTATACAAATAATCAGTTCTATTTCAAACAATTCAGTTTAGCATGAGTACACAGTTTGATTATCAAAATATTTCTATTTCAAGCTATTCAATTTATTTAAACAGAGCTAATTCAGTTTAGTATAAGCACAGAAGTTCAATATCAAACAATTCAGTTTAGTGTAAGAACAATTTCGATGTTAAAAACAATTCCCTTTCAAATAATTCAGTTTAGCGCAAGTACACAATTTAATTGTCAAAAACATTTCTATTTCAAGCTATTCAGTTTAGTCAAACAGTTCTATTTCAAACAATTCAGTTTAGCATAAGTATGCAGTTAGTTCTATTTAACCCATAGATAGGGACTACCAGGTGCTACCATTCTGGGCCAGAGTGGACCTGGGAGCGATGGCAATGAAGGGATGCTCTACATTCCCCAAAGCTCCAGCATCACTGGAACCTCATTATCAGATTGTTTAGTGTCATATCCAGGACACTCATGGGGGGGGTATTACCCCTTTGCAGAGGTGCAGTCAGTGTATTCTAGAGCCCAAGCCAACTGGGCAACCCTATATAAGAAACTAGTCTTGTGTTAAAAGTAAATCTCATGTGACCAACTCTTACATATACAAACTTCAGCTTCATCTACCAGTCTATAAAAGAAAACAGGTTTCCAAAAAAGGAGAATTGGTTTTTGTGTTCTGACTGTAACTTTAGCACAAGAGTAAGACTGATTGTATAAAGAGTGAAAAGAGTGGTACTTTGTGGATTGATACAACCAAATAAAATCGCTATTCCAGTAGAGGATTATTCTGAGTTGGGGAAGTATTGGAATCTGAGAAGTAATGGGAGATGTAACTCCTTTAGTAGTTGAGTGAACTGTGGGATGGAAAAGAATGCAATTCAATAGTGTTTGAGCATGGATGCCTATGAATTGGAGAGAGCTTGAAATTTGGGAAATCATGATTTTGGTGGGAGATGATGTGGGGGGGTATGTTTATATTTTTATCAATTAAACAAAGAATAGTATATCATGTGGTGCTATGTGTTGCATACTTTAACGGAAAGTTGAAAATAGTGCAAAGTAATGATAAAAACTCTAAAAAAGGCAAATGTCAGGTAAAAATAGAGCATAGCAGTTGTTTAGAAGCAGTACGTTTTTTAGTTCAGTTTTGGTATGCAATTGGTTAGATTAGGTCAGGGTTTGGCTCTATGGCATATCAACCATTGTAGGTCATTTCATGCCAAGGCATATCACCATTGTAGGTCATTTAATGCCAAATCCTTTTTATATATATGTATTGAATATACGACTGATATTTATAAAATGACTGAGTACATTTTTTTTCACACAGTTAAATGGTTTCACTTATTTCTATCTAATACACGATTAAATGTAAAAACACTTCTATTTCAAACAATTCAGTTTAGCATGAGTATAGTTTAAATGTCAACATTTCTATTTCTAACAATTCAATTTAGCATGTCAAAGTTAAATGGTTCCTAGCATTGCTATGTATCACTAACAATTCAATTAAAAATCAATCATTTGTTTACATACAAATAATCGAACAGTTCTATTTTAAACAATTAAATTCGGCATAATTACACAGTCTAAAGGTCAAACAGTTCTATTTTACCCATAGATAGGACCCTATCAGGTGCTAGCACTTTAGGCCAGGGTGGATCTGGGTGCGATGGCAACAAAGGGGTACTCAGCATTCTCCAAAGCCTCACCATCAGATTGCTTAGTGTAATGTCCAGGACACTAATTGGAGGAGTCTTACCCTCCGCAGAGATGCAGTTGGTGTATTCTATAGTCCCAGCTGACTGGGCAAGGTATACATTTAGTTTTGCATGATTGATACATATGTAAAGCATTGTGTGAGCCAGATAATTTATTTTTTGATGTTTTTTATCTACAGGTTTTTTTGTGGACCTATGGTTGTCAGTGGACAGGAATCAAGGCAAATGATTAACTGGAATAACCAAGACCAGAAAAGAACCTGGATGGTAGAACAAAAGAATTGTCTGGGGAATTTCTTTTTGTTGTTTTTAAAATACAAATCGGCACTGTAATTTTTGTAATGTTAAATGTCATTGCATAATGAATATGTATCAAGAATGACTAAAAGAACGAGGAAAGGAACCTGGATGGAAAAATTTTAATTAATAATAAAAGTTGATGAAGTAGAAAAGTAATGGTGGCTTCTGAATTAAGAAAAAGTATTTAAATAAAAATTCATAACTTGACAGTTATGAATTTAAAAATGCTTATTGTAGGAATGTTACATAACAAATAATGTGCCTCTGTGATAAAGATTATTGTTGTAGGAAGTGAACCTGGTGATACAAGTTCAAATTCTGAATGAGGCTGACTGTATTCCACAAAGCACTAATACTTTTAGAAAAGGTGGCCGAGTTGGCTGGGGCTGCAGAATACACCAACTGCATCTCTGCAGAGAGGTCAGACTCCCCTAACAAGTGTTCTGGATATGAAACTAATCAATCTAATCATAAGGCTTCAGTAATGTTGGAGCTTTCGGGAATGCAGACTACCCGTCTAGCGCCATCACTCCCAAGTCCACTCTGGCCTGGAGTGGTAGCACCTGATAGGGTCCTATCTATGGGTTGAATAGAACTAAATGGAGTACTTATGCTAAACTGAACTGTCTGAAATGGGACTGCTTTTGACATTTAAACTGTGTACTTATGCTAAAGGGAATTTGAAATAGAACTGTTTATGTGTATAAAAATGGATTCGGCATTAAATAACCCACAATGGTTGATATGCCATAAAACTCAACAATCCAAACCAAACCATATTTGGGAAAAGTTATTAATCGAATTATTCTCGTTCAAGCTATGGGCAAATAGTAGGGCAGATTGGGTTCTTTAGCCTTGGTTAGGCAATGAGCCTTGTAGAAGGAAAACTCTGAACTCAACCCAGTTAAACTCTGCATAAAAACTGATCTTGAGTCACATCCTGCCTAAATGGAGGGGGTGGGGTAAACACATACATGATAGATTAGTGAAATCTATTATTAATATGGAGTGCAGGGAATTCAAATAAATTCCAAGCCGTTAAACTTGTGGAAAGATACAGTAAATCATTTATTTGAATGACTAGCAGATGATTTTTTACTATGAAAATACATTGCAAACGATTTAACCATAGACATGCTTCCGACAATGATTTTACTATAGAAATGCATTGGAAATCATTTTAGTATAGAAAAACAATGGAAATGATATGTTTACAATAAAAATGCAGTGGAATGAGAGAGAGAGAGAGAGAGAGAGAGAGATAGATAGATTAAAAGGAAATAGAATAAAAAAAAAAAAAATGAAATAAATAAAAAAAATCTTCCGCACGCAAAGCAACCTTTTTTTGTACGGTAGACTTACAATTTTGAAAATATAATCTGTCTATTAAAACCATCATTATGAATAAGTTTTTAATTGACAATGTTTTTACAATGAATTGGGCAGTCAAAAAAATGTCTGAAACTTACTATGAATAGAGAAGTATTATATTTCTGTATCTTTTTTCCTTTTTTAAATACATATTAAATATATCTTTACATTATTTATTTTTCACATACTTTTCATATTTTTTTCTATTTTTTAAATCTTTATTTATTACACGGGACAAATCTAGATAAGATGTGCCACTTATTTTACTGGTTTTAAATATTTGCTCGATTCCATATATTTATTAGATTCAATATTTTTGGAAATTTAAAAATATTTCATGATAACTTTTCTTTCTTCGCTTGTAAAACACAAAAACAAAAGTCTTTTCGTAAAACGTATTTGGCAATTTGTAAACAAAGAAATTAAATTAAATGAACATCATACTTACTTATCTTTATCTCCTTTCGACTGCTCTACTTTCAATAGGGAAATGAGATATCAAACAAAAAAAAACAAAGACAAACTAGAAAAGTTTAAATAAATTTATGTTTTCGAGTTGCATCAAATTAAAACAATCGTCTTTTCTGAACGATGAAAAATTATTTCTAAAGAGTGAAACTCAAGGGAGATAATTAGTTATTTACTCAACCCTTTAACCAGCAAGTCTGACACAAAGAGACATATTTTCATTAGAATCTACGAAGAAATATTATCAAAATAAAATTCCAAGACATCTGTAAAAAAGAAAAACTGCATATATGAATAGTCCGCTTAAATTTAGACGGCAACATATACATATTTAAAAAAAAAAATAGGTGGTGTGATTGATATAGTATACCCCTCTGGTCATTGTTTATACTTTAATTAAACAATATTCAAAACAGTTATTATCATCATTATCATCATCATTAACAATAAAAAAAAAAGAAAAAGAAGCACAACCCTGAATCTGCCTGAAGAACAAAACGTACAATTTCCTCTGGGCTTTTGATATACAGACGAATCACCTAATCTCAGCCAGACGGCCAGACCATGTGATAAGTAAAGTTGGCGACCTTACCCGAAGGCTCCCTTTTTAAGAGCTACAACACCGAGGTGTAGGGGAGGGCATTGCTCCATTCCCAGGATTACTCCACTTTACCCTTGATCCTCACCTTATAATGCTGAGTGCTATACAAGGTGGTATCAAGTACCATTTTTTTAAAGTCTTTTGTATGACTCAGACTGGGATTGAACTCCAGTCTCCGGGACCATTGGCGAACACTCTTCTCATAAGGTCAATGGCCTGATTAGACCAAGTAATAATCAAGAACAAAAAAGAGAACTTGCCGAATTGTTGACTTTGCTGTCTCGGCTGATGACAAAGTAAGTTTGAAAGAAAATGAAAAGAAGGATAAGTACCTGGACCTTGTGAAGGAAATGAAAAAACTGTGGAACATGAAGGTGATGGTGATACCAATTGTAATTGGTGAGCTCGGTACAGTCACCAAAAGACTGATACAGTGACTGGGGAACTTGAAAATAAGAGGACGAATGAAGACCATCCAAACTACTGCATTATTAAGATCAGTCAGAATACTGAGTAGATTCCTGGAGATTTGATGAGACTTGCTGTCACTCAAATCCTAGTGAGAAACCATTGGCTAATGCAGGTGTGAAAAACTTGAAAAGGAATAATAATAATATGGAATGTGAAAGTGACAGAGATACTAATTAAAATTGGTGTGCTTAGAACAGTCACCAAAGGATTAATAAAAGGATTGGAGGACTTGGAAATGAGAGGACGAGTGAAGACCACCCAAACTACAGCACTGTTAAGATCGACTAGAATACTGAGGAGAGCACAGGAAACTTGAGAAAACTTGCTGTCTCAGACTCCAGTGAAAAACCATCAGCTAATGCTGGTATGAAAACTCACAAATGAGTAAAAAAAAAAAAAAAAAAAAAAAATAAAAAAAATGGGATTTTGAGACACAAACAAATTATCTAATCTTAGCCAGACAACCATACCTAGAAATAGTCAACAAAAAAAGAAAAAAAAAAAAAGAAAAAGATAAGCTGTCAAATAGTGGACTTTTCTGTTCTGGCTAACCATTGGGTAAAACTGAAGGAAAGCCAAAAGAGAGATAAATACCTACACCATGCTAGAAAATTTTAAAAAACTATGGAACATGAAAGTGACTGAGATACTAATTGTAATTGGTGCACCTGGTACAGTTGATAAAAGGACTGGAAGATTTGGAAATAAGAGGACGAGTTGACATCATCCAAACTACAGCATTATTAAGACTGGCCTGAATACTGAGAAGTGTCCTGGAGACTTGAAGAGACTCGCTGTCACTCAGACTCCTGTGGAAAACCATCAGCTAATGCTGGTGTGAAAAACTCTCAAATAAGTAAAAAAAATAATAATAAGTTAAAAATTTGAAATTATTTTTACTATAAAAATTCATTGGAAATGATTTTTATGAAAATGCATTGGACAATGATTTTTCAATAAAAATGCTTTGAACAATTATTTTATGATAAAAAAGCATTAAACAATGATTTTAATATAAAAATGCATAGGGCAAAGATTAAAAACTAATTGAATAATTTTATAATAAAAATATATTGGACAATGATTTTTACTTTAAAAATGAATTGGATAATGATTTTGCAATAAAAATGTATTGGACAATGATTTTTATGATAGAAATGTACCCCACCAATGTGTGTTCTGGATATGACACTAAACAACCTAATGGTAAGGCTTTATTGCCATTAATCCCATGTCCACTCAGACTCGCAGCGATAGGACCTGATAGGGTCTTATCTATTGGTCAAATAGAACTATTTGACATTTAAATTGTGTGCAAACAAATGATTAATGTTAAATTGAGTTGTTAGAAATAGAACTCTTTGATTTTTTAACTGTGTGTAAACAAATGACTGATGTTTAATTGAATTGTTGGTGGTACACAGCAATACTTGGAACCATTTAACTTTGTTGACTTATGCTAAAATGAATCGTTAGAAATAGAACTGTTTGATCATTTAACTGTGTGTAAACAAATATTTGATGTTTAATTGAATTGTTAGGGATATGTAGCAATACTTAGAACCATTTAACTGTTAAAATTATCAGTCTAGTCAGTATTTGTTAGAACAACTGATAATAGAATTGTCGGGTCAAAGTTATCTGCTCCGAATCCCACATTTGAATAAGGGGAAGGTTATCTGCCCCTAGTTTTTGTAACTATTTGTAAATAAAAAAAACATTGTGCATGTTTTAAAAAGTCGTCTTCATGTTTTTGTCTAGTTGATTGAGTTAAAGTATCCTACCAATATTATATGATGATGAATACCTGCATTTAAAAAGGTATGTCTTATTCTTATGTTGAATTAGGGTTGTAAATTCCCAACATGTGATAGAGAAAAGGACTCAGATGGCGACAATGAATGGTAATTACCGTATTCTCTAAGATAGAGGAGTAGACTTTGTCTTGCCTGACTGATTTGAACTCACATCCTTCCGAAAACATGTCTTAAGTGTGGAGTGGATGTGAAGTTCGATTCTGGTGCCCGGATGATTTCTGATTATCCTGACCATGTTACTCGGATGGTTTTTGATCTGGGTACCCAGATGTTAGAAAGTCCAATTGAGAATGTACTTTTGGGTTGAAGCAAATATGTCAGAAACTGATCAAAGATTTGAGGAAAGAAAGAAGGAAGGAAGGAAGGAAGGAAAAATGGGACAGTGCATGCACCTGACCAAGTCAGAATAGAAATCCTAAATTTGAAAAAAAAAAACAAAAAAAAAACACACAACATTAACTGTGTGCAAACGAATGGGTAATGCTGAATAGATTGATTGATGATTGATTGTTTGGGTTTTATGGCATATCAACCTTTGTACATTATTTAATGCCAAATCCATTTTTATACAAATAATCATTTCTATTTCAAACAATTCAGTTTAGCATGAGTACACAGTTTGTCAAAAACATTTCTATTTCAAGCTATTCAGTTTAGTCAAACAGTTCTAATTCAGCTTATTCAGTTTAGTATAAGTATAGTTTTTGTCCACACACAGTAAAATGTCAAAACAGTTCTATTTTAAATAATTCAGTTTAGTATAAATTCAGTTTCAATGTCAAAAACAGTTCAATTTCAAACAAATCAGTTTAGCATAAGTACGCAGTTTAAACATAAGTTCATAGTTTAATTGTCAAAAACATTTCTATTTCAAGCTATTCAGTTTAGTCAAAAGTTCTAATTCAAATGATTCAGTATTATATAAGTACGCAGTTCTATTTCAAGTAGTTCAGTTTAGCATTATGCAATTTAGTTTTATTTGACCCATAGATAGGACCCTATTAGGTGTTACCACTCCTGGCAAATGTGGACCTGGGAGCGATGGCAATGAAGGGATACTCTGCATTCCCAAAAGCTCCACCTTCTGTATCCAATTCATCAAACAACTCCTTTTCAATGCATAGCAACATGTACAATTCTAAGCTCTTCTCAAACAGCAAATTTCTTAACCTTGTATTTATGATATTTAGCTTTGAAAACGTCCTCATACATTGGACTTGGATTACTGATTGAGTACACAGGACTTGTATTCCCTAGTGTCAAACAGCAGAACTATTCAGTCGGCAAGGAATAAAATTCCTTCACTGTAAATTTTACAGTAGTTGAAACTAGTTTTCTCACCATCTTTAAGCAAAAGCTTTAATAGATCAAAGTTTGAAGCAAAAGAAAACAATTTCCAATTTTACTTGATCTGTGACACTATAGACACTGCTGTGGTAGTATATACATATATGCAGTTACCTATATGTATGTGCATATGTGTAGATACATGAATTGATATGAGTACATACATGTGTGTATGTATATGTTTGGTTGTGAGATGACCATAGGTATGTATAGTGTTACGTGGTATGCCACTGAGGGAGGAAAAGTAAGATAAATTTCCCCTACCCTCTGTGTTTGAACTAACAAGTCCCAAGACTGACCATTAAAAAGGAGATATGAATGAAAGTCAAATTACTCACACTCCATGACTTGTAATCCATTGGACAGAGAAAGGAATGTAGGTCATTGTAGTAGCATGACCAGATGAAATAGAGGAAGAAGAAAGAGCCAAATGATTGGCTAGACCCTTTTGGTGCCAAATTAATACCTTTTCGTCAGATGAAATTTGGAAAAGAATCTTTAGTTTAAGGACAGAAGTTGGCGTAAAAAGATGTGCTGACTTATAGCCAAAGCTCCGGGAGGTCCCTCGCCTGCAAAAAGAATTTTTAGTTCTGGAAAGACATTGGCAAGAGGTGGACGCCAAGTTAACCAAGCTCCGGGAAAGAGTAGAACAGAATCTTTGGACAGAAGATAGCAGAAAGGCGTCTTCAGCCAGATACTAGAGAAATGCCGCTCACCCGTAAAAGAAAGAAACCTGAGATCTAGCCTTCGAAAAGATAAGTACAACTTCCTTCTAACCTTCCTAAATATTGGAAATTATATATATATATATATATATATATATATTCAGAAAAGGAAAGAAAGACTGAAAAGATTTGTTTCATCAACCGTAAATGAATGAGTAGACTTAGATACTGTCTCAAGTAAATGAAAGAAAAGTAAAAAGAAAGAAAAGAAAAAAAGAAAGCAATAAAAAAAGGGGAAAAAGGAAAGAAGTGTCAAGAGAGACATTTGTGCTTAACGAAGCCGATAGTTTAAAAGGAAAGGAGAAAAGAAAAAAAGGAACTGTTTCTTAAATCTCATAATTATTTGTTTGGTCATTGCTTATTAAAACTTTGTTACATTTTAAACGCTCCCTTGTGTTAAAATCTATTGGTTATGTTCTTTATCTATCGAGTTGCTTTCTTTTGCACATATCTTTTTCAGCTTCGTATCGCTTTCATTTATTCTTGCTAAATATCTTATTTGCCTTAAAAACGTTATAAGGGAATTTTGGAAATTTGACCACAGTGAAATATATTTTGTTTTAACCTAGAAGTCCATGCTTTCTGTTATCTGAGGGGGTAGGAAAACAAAGGACTTGGTGGGGGTATGTGAAAGTGAAATTGGAAACCCCCTCACCAGCGTTGGAGATGAGTCTAGCTCCAAATTAACCCCCACATTATTTGCCAGTACCATATGCCCGAAATAGGAGTCTTGATTAAGACTTATTTTGCAGAGGGTCAAGTGCCAGACTTTCCCCAATGTCACATGTGCATAAAATAAACTCTTGTCCTGAGATAAATGTTTATGCAACGTCACAATATATATATATATATATATATATATGTGTATGTCCATATAGGACTGAGACATATTTGTGTGGGTATGCTGAGTGTGCGTGTGGCCATATGTTTTTTGTGTAGGAACCACAATCCAACCCAGTGAGTATAAAAGGAAATGGTCAGATAAAGTGGATCTGTGACTTAAAAGAGCTTCAATTTTATTCACACACCTTTTAGGGTAACCTGGGGAATTCAGTCTGGCAATATTCTTATGTACAGTCAATGGGTGGGAAAAAATCTGGAAGTAGGAAATGTTCACCCTTGCATATATACAAATAAAATCAGCCTACTGGATAGAGAGGGTCAGAGAGAATCTGCTCAGAGGATCCACTGCAGAGAGAAGTGACATCAAGTCCAAAAAACTAGTAGTCAGTCTATTTTTTAGTTAAGGAAATTTCGTCAGCCATCTACGAAGGGAGAGTAAGAACTCCACACGCCATCATTTAGCAAAGTGTCATACACACCTCTCATTAATCAACATATATTCAAATTTTTCTTCCATTGTAGACCCATGTCTGATTTGTACATCTTGATCCGAACCTGGAGAGGAATACAGCATGAAGTGGGGTGAGATGATGAAGATGAATGAGTCACAGACAGAATTCCCACAGGTTTTTGCTGATTCAATAATACATAATAATTCAATAATAATAGATTTAATGAGATGTTAACACATAGATAACACACTGTTACTTATAATGCATTAGTTAATCCAAAAGAGAGTAACCTAACACAGAATATTGGGTAGGAAGAACAGACGAGTAAATACTATAACATTTAATTCTACAACAAACAAGGAGGGAAACTAGATTCCCCTCTTAAGCTTTAAAAGAGACATTTAGCAACAAGGCAAATAGTGGTCTTCCCAATTACATTAAGAAGAAAGGAAAACACAGTAATGCGGATGAGAATATTGATGAGTTTCAACAGCTTTAATGATAGCCACAAAGATAGCCCTTGTACTGTGAGTCGTACAAATAGAAGAAAAACAGTTGCAAATGTTAAAGCAGGAATTAAGCATTAAACCTGAAGTTTTGAGGTCCAGTTGGTCTAGGAGGAATGAATAGATGACAAAGGACTAGTCTCCAAAAGGAACAATAGCCCATGGTTGAATGTGCTCTCCTTGTGTTGAATGTTGGTCTCTTCTGCTCTAGAATGAGTGAGGAAGAGAGTTGGTCTGTCCTGCTCAAAAAATATGTGAGGAAGAAGCTGAGAGAGCATTTACGCGGGCTTTTATACTACCTGGGAAAGTCATCCGAGTAGTATGGCTTAAATCATCCTCATTGGATGAAAATAAAAAATCAAAACCTCAACGGCCAATGTAATTGCCGCACTAAATAATAATTTGAAATTTTTTCTTTCTGCTACAGTCACAATGCATTTGAGGAACATGGAGAAAAGTCCATACAACAAAAAGATGGAAATGACTTACTGCTTCTCAGGTCTGGTTAAATGGGGAGGCACCACTCAACTCTAAATGGTGGTTCTCAGAAATTATTGGACAAGTTCACGTACCTCGGTAGCAGCATCACATCCACTGAAAGTGACATCAATATGTGCCTAGTGAAGGCATGGACTGTTATTGATAAGTTATCAATCATATGGAAGTCTGACCTATCCAATAGAATAAAACGCAATTTCTTCCATGTAGCAGTTGTGTCTATTCTACCATATGGATGTACCACATGAATGCTGACAAAGATTATAGAGAAAAAAGCTAGACAGGAACTGCATAAGAATGCTACAAGCTATACTGAACTAATCTTGAAAGCAACATCCCATGAAACAACAGTTGTACAGCCACCTACCTCCTATCTCCAAAACTATCCAAATAAGATGAACAAGACATGTGGGTAACTGCTGGAGAAACAAGGATGAACTCATACGCCAGTGTAGGCTGACCAACAAAAACTTACATACAACAGCTCTGTATGGAGACAGAATGTAGTCTAGAAGACCAGCCAGAAGACATGGATGATGGGAACAAATGGTGAGAAAGAGTCAGGGAAATCCATGCAAGCAGTGAAACTTGATCATGATGTTATTAGTCGTACTAGTGGTTCTTGACATTAAATCACAGAGGTGCTGTTTTAAACAATATATAACAGACATTGGCATAATGGTTAGAGTGTTTGCCAATAGCCCAGGAGACCCAGGTTTGATCTCAGGTCGAGTCATACCAAAGACTCAAAAAATGGTATTTGATGTTACCTTGCTTAACACTTAGCATAATAAGGAACAAATCAAGGGTAAAGAGGAGCAATCCAGGGAAAGGAGTAGCACCCTCCCCTACACCTTGATGTACTAGCTATCGAAAAGGAACCCTTCAGATCACCCTCGACTACGGTCACCAACTTTACTTACTTATATCAATATTGTATATCATGCACTGGAGAATATATATATATATATATATATATATATATATAATGCTTGGTGCGATGGTTACCAACATGGAAACTGGGTACAGAGAGCCAAGTTTAAATTCTGGACATGGCTATTTGCTTTTTTACAGAGCGGTATTACCTTTGGGAAAAGTATGGATCTAATCATTCTCCCTTAAACTATGGGTAAATATCAGAGAAGATAGCTTTAATCTTCATATGGCAAATGATCTCAGAGAAGCAAAGCTGAATTAAAACTGGTTAAAGTCCACTTAAAAATTGACCTTGTGTCACATCCTGCTCATGGTTGTATATATATAAATATATATATATATATATATATTGTCACTGCATTTATTTTTTGGGGAAGCACAACGGACATGATTAATTCAAATTTTTCAACACAAAGCTTCTGGAAAATTTTTTAAAAAGTAATAACTATATCATAGTGATTCAATGTTCCTTGAATTGATATAGCAAACAGCATGTAAGTATAAATACTTCTTTCCACAGGGAGTATCCTCATGGTGTAATGGTTAAAACAATGGGTTGCTGAATCATAGTAAGTGTGTTCGAATTCCAGTCATGTTATAACGTTTACTTTTGGACAAATACCCTTGGGAAAGGTATGAACCCCCTTATCCTCCCAGCTATGGGTTAAATAATACCATTACTGTTCTAGAAGGATGGCTTTGGCATTAAATAACCTGCAAAGGTTGATATGCCATTAAACAAAGAAACAGAAACTACCTTCTGCAGACATGACATTTGAAGTAAAAAAGAAACTACCTTCATCAGAGACTGACATTTGAAGTAAAAAAATTCTTTGTTGAGGGAGGATCAAAATCAAGTCTGATGCTTATTGGCAGAGTAATCTTTCTTCTCTTCTTACTTCTCCAACTTCTTTCTTTCTTCACATCGTCCGACTGTCTGTCTTGCTACTTGGACAAACTGCCTCCTAGCAGATCTGCCAAAGTTTTTTTCCATTTATTGGGGACAAAGCCTACCCATCTAGGCACTTAGTGACATAATGCCAGAACCAATCAAAAGAGAAGCAGGAAAAGAATGGACGCTCTCTTCTTCTCCCGTATGTCATCTGTTTCTGGTTCAATTTTGAGTCTCTCTCTGACAAATGAAGCTCGGTGTGATCCTTATCCTTTTTCATTGCGGGTTAGTATGATGGCTGCCACAAATGCCACAGTGCTTTGTGTTCCTTGGGCATGTGCATAACAAAGCAAACATTGTCAATAAAACAGTAGAGTAAACAGTTCTATACATAGCAGTTTGTTTTGTTTTCTAGAAATTAAAGATTGACCACTGGTATGAAGGTTAAGAATTGATAATAATATTAAATATCTTTTACAAATATGTTTTTTTAGAATATATTGGAAGAAAACAGGGAGTAATTTTGTGGTACAGTACTTATAGACAAACCACCACTAAGAATTGTTTTATTCAGGTATGTAACAAATTCAATAAAACTTTTTGAATCTTTCTTACTCTAATTGTTTGATTCTTTTCAAAACTTGTTTTGCACAACAGAAATATGAGATGCTACAATAGTGTTCTGTTTTGCCATTATAAGATTTTAATGAGGTGTTAATTCATAGATGACACCTCGTTTCTTATAATGCATAAGGTTATTCCAAAGAGAGTAACCTAACACATAATATTTGATAGGAAACAGAACACAAGTCAATTACTATAATAAGACATTTAATTGTACACAATACGAATAGGGAACACAGTTCCCTCCCTATGCTATACAAGAGTCACATGTATTCAAGGAACAAACAGTAAAGTCCATACAGTAAAAAAGTTGGAATTATTTACTCTTTTCAGGTTTGGAATATTAAGGAGGAAGGCCCCATGTTCTTGCAGCTAAGGACCAAACCACCACGTCTGCTCTTCTCAAGTCCTGTTCACAAAAGAGGCAGCTTGTTTGTCTGTCTCTTTGTTTGGGTTTTAAGGCATCAACCTTTTTGGGTTATTTAATGCTAAATCCATTTTTATACAAATGAACAGTTCTATTTCAAACAATTTAGTTTAGCATAAGCACACAGTTTAATTGTCAAAAACATTTCTTTTTCAAGCAATTCAGTTTAATCAAACAGTTCTAATTCAAACAATTCAACTTAGTATACGTATAGTTTTTGTCCACACACAGTTTAATATCAGAACAGTTCTATTACAAACAATTCAGTTTGGCATAAGTACACATTTTAGTTCTATTTGACACATAGATAGGAACCTATCAGGTTCTACCACTCTGGGTCAGAGTGGACCTGGGAGGGAAAGCAATGAAGAGTACTCTGCATTCACTAAAGCTCCAGCATTACTGGAACCTCACAATCAGATTGTATAGTGTCATATCCAGGATATTCATTGGGGGAGGTCTTATGCCTTATGCAGAGGTGCAATTGGTGTATTCTACAGCCCCAGCCGACTCGGCAATCAACAATTTGAAGTGAAATCATTGCTGTGTAATACATAAGTTATGTGACTAATGGAAGAAACAATTGGTTATTTATATACATGCAAGTAAAAACCTTTCATGTTAGCGAGTACAGGTGGCATCAAACAGAAAAAAAGTTCCCCGGTGTTGACAACTTCACCAGTGGTTGTCTGGTGATTTGTGGAGCCAAACTTTAATGAAGAGGCAGGGTCAGAAATAACACTCTCTCATCCACACACATGCACATTTCTCTTTATATGCAGGAGCCTACAACTATTTTAAATCAATGACTTATACAGGGGCTGAGTTAAGCCCACAGCTATTTTAAATCAATGACTTATACAGGTGCTCAAATAAATGACAAATATATTCACTTTAAAATATGTATTTCTTCTTAACTCCCTTGTCAAAAGGAAAAGATCCATAAGTTCCATATGAAATTAAGACTGAATATACAAGTTGTGAAAAGTTCCATATAAAATTAAGTCAGAATACACAAGTTGTGTATAGTTCCATACAAAATTAGAAAAGTCAATAAAATTGCAGGTTTTGTCAGAATATCAACATTGAACAGCAAAATATGCAAATCTTACAAAAAATCAAAAAGGTCATAAAATTCATCTAAATTTAACATCTTATTTATTTAAACTTCCTATTTAATATATAAGAGAATAACAGTTTAAGTTATCAACAGACTAATCAAATCATTTAAGCATGAAGTAATAAATTAGAAAACTCAAACATAGTTGATTATGTAAGCAAAAATTGCTTAAATAAAACAAAGTTTTCTTATTTTAAGAAAAATATCAGGTATTCAGGTGTAAAAAAAAAAATGATAAAAAGTACAAAAATCAATTTCCAACTAGTTTTCACAAGCTAAAAATTCATGTTTGAATTTCTTTGAGATCATTTGTTATGAAACTAAATTACATACATGTACATATGTTCAGAGTTCTTTATCATATTTTTTCTTCTTATAGCAACACAATCTTATTCGTTTTGGGTGGTATAAAAATACTGATCTTTAACAAATACCAAAATTAAATGTAGAAAAGTGTTTTATATATATATATATATATATATATGTAAAATCTAGATTTTTTTCATTCTTACTATTCTAAAATTTAGCATTTACAATTTGAGATAATGTTGCTGACACTTATATACATATACATAATATTATCAACAAGATTGTTTTTTATTTGAGGAATCTTCATAAAAAACAATAAAACAACACACTACAAAAATATAGCTGCTTTAGAATAGTAACTATTTAAAAATATTTAAAAAAAAGTAATCCATAAAATTAAGAGTGGGCTTTCTCTCTTGTATGTTTCCAGATGTGTCTTTTTAAAGTGGAACTCTGTGAAAATTCTAATCCACACACTTCACAAGAAAATGGTTTTTCTCCCGTGTGTATTCGCATGTGTTTTTTTAAAGTTGATCGCTGTGAAAATGCTGATCCACACACTTCACAAGAAAATGGTTTTTCTCCTGTGTGCAATCGCATATGATTTTTTAAAGCAGAACTCTGTGACAATGTTGATCCACACACTTCGCAAGAAAATGGTTTTTCTCCTGTGTGTATTTGCATGTGATTTTTTAAGCTGGAACTTTGAGAAAATACTGATCTGCACACCTCACATGAAAATGGTTTTTCTCCTGTGTGCAATCGCATATGGCTTTTTAAAGCAGAACTCTGAGAAAATGCTGATCCACACACTTTACAAGAAAATGGTTTTTCTCCTGTGTGTATCCGCATATGGCCTTTTAAAGAGGATCGCATTGAGAATGCTAATCCACATACTTCACAAGAAAATGGTTTTTCTCCCGTATGTAATCGCATATGATTTCTTAGAGTAGAACTCTGTGAAAATGCTGATTCACACACTTCACATGAAAATGGTTTTTCTCCTGTGTGTATTCGCAAATGTCTTTTTAAATGTGAACTCTGTGAAAATGATGATCCACACACTTCACAAGAAAATGGTTTTTCACCTGTGTGGATTCGCATGTGGGTTTTTAATGTGGATCTCCCTGAAAATGCTGATTCACACACTTCACAAGAAAATGGTTTCTCTCCAGTATGTACTCGCATGTGTTTTTTTAAGTTTGAATTCCCAGAGAATTCTGATCCACATACTTCACAAGAAAATGTTTTTTCTCCTGTGTGTACTTGCATGTGCTATTTTAAATTGGAACTTGCTGAATATGCTGATTCACAGCCTTGATAAGAATATATTTTCTCTCCTGCATGAGTTTATATGTATCTTTTCCAAATTGAAAAATGATTTTCTCCAATAAAATTGATATCTGCAAATAAAGTAGAGGTATTATTTTTGACATTTTGGTCTGAATTTGTTTTTAGTCTGAATTAGGAATGAAACTAACTGAAGTATCTTACTGAGATGAATAGATTAAACTAATGAAAATTTACTTTTACCTAAAATGGAATTTTAGTACTTCTCATTCCATAATTCCCTCACAAGATTACAAAAAGAAAAATAGAAAAATGCATGCATCAAATAATAGTAAGTAAAGTTGGCGACCGTAGTTGAGGGTGACCCAAAGGCTTCCTTTTTAATAGCTTCTACACCAAGGTGTAGGGGAGGTTGCTACTCCATTCCCTGGATTGCTCCACTTTACCCATGATATGTACCTTATAATGCTGAGTGTTAACCTAGTCAGCATCAAGTAACCTTTTATGAGTCTTTGGTATGACTCGACCTGGGATTGAACCCTGGTCTCCCAGACCATTCATTAGGCCAATGAAGTTTGTTTCAAGACTTTTTCCAATTATTTGAGTGTGAGATCATTATGGATAAATGATGATTCAATACAGGGTTCAGTATAGCTCTATTAGGTATGTATATAAAGCATAGATGCCCGTGGTGTAATGGTTATAGTTGCAGGAATTGAACACGGCGACACGAGTTCAAATCCTGGACTGATTGCATTTCACATAGTACTAATACCCTTGGGAAAGGTATGAATCCAATTATTCTCCCTCCAGCTATGGGTAAATAGTAGGGCAGACTAGGTTCTTCAGCCTTGGTGAGGCAACTAATCTAGAAGAAGGAAAACTCTGAATTTAAACCTGTTAAACTCCGCTTAAAAAATTGACCTTGTGTCATATCCTGCCCGAGTGGAGGGTTTGGGTAAATATGATAAAGCATAGATGTTCTGCTTCCAGAATTAATATTTATCTTCCTTTATTAAGAAACAGTCTTACATTTCCTCTAGAGCTCATTGCATGCCTCTGTTAGCTCTTCAACTCTTGTAATTCTTTCCCTATTGTCAGCATCACTAGTATGTGGCGATATCATGCTTCTTCCTTTTAACTCATGAACTGACTTAGAAAGACTTTATTATGTATTGTGATTTTCTTGTTCTTAGTATATATATATATATATATATATATGAATGCATGGATGTTTTTGTGTATGCCTCTATATTGTATAGAAATAGTATGAATTTTTCTGTGTTGAAAAGTTACTTTAATATTCAAATTTTTTTATTAGGAGTTTGTACTTTTAAATAATTTAGACAGATGAAGAGAAATCTCTTCCAATAGATATACACTATTTCTTTGAAAAACAGGGATAGAAAAATACATATTTCTTTTTTTTTTTTTCATCATACAATGTGTGAAAGTACGTGCAATACCCTAGCCTCATCAGCCACCAACCAGGGTGATAACACAGTTTCGGTAGCTCAAGGCGGTACTGCCACTCCTATCATTAAATGATAAATGCATCCAAAACTACATTGTTGAAGTTTGTTCTAAAACCTGTTCATATTACTCAAATGTGAGACCATTATGGACAAGTCATTAGTTCAATACAGAATTCAATATAGCTATTAGGTATATATGAAAAGTATAATTGTTAGCTTCCTTTATTAAGCAAAAGTCTTATATTTTCTCTGAAAAACTACATCTAGTTAAACCCTGAAAAAAAGGTACCAGAGAGAATTTAGAATGGACTTTACTAGAACTTATGGTATGAAACCGTGAGATCTTTATCCACCATAATTCTTTTTTTGTCATTTCCAGCAGAACATTTTCTTAAAAATCAATTTCAGCTAAAGTGGGACTTTTTGATATTTGTTACACCTCAAATGAGAGAATATACATCTTTACATACATATTACATTCGTTGAAAAGATATTTAATCATTCAAATTTTTTAGAAGGATTTGTATCAGTACATGCATTACTTGGATGAAAAGAAATCTTTTCCAAAAGATATATAATGTTTCTCTAAAGATTTAGACAACAAAGAAAAAATACATGTATCAAATGATAAATGTATCCACAACTACATTGTACCAGTACAAAGTGTTTTTCGAGATTTGTTCATCTTACTCAAATATGAGACCATTATGGAGAAATGATAAGTTCAATACAGAATTGAATATAGGTTTATTCCATATACATGAAAGGCTGAGAAATGTGTACAATCAGAAAAAGCTGACCAGTGTGTCATACATAGTGGTGTAAATCAACCTAATAAAAAATTCCTTTTGAACTAAAATGTAACTTTAAAAACTTGTTATATTCCTCACAAAAAATAGAAGACCTCTTTCTATGTATATTAAATAAGCGCTTAAGGAAAGGCATCTAAATAATTTGTTTCATAAAGCATTTCTGAATGAAAAAAATGTTAGGATCAATGCTTATATTAAATATTTTGTTCAATTGCTTTTATAATTTTGAAGAAAAAAAATCAGATATTGATCTAATGAGTAAAGTCTTCGCCAATGGTCTGGGAGGGCATGGTTTAATCCCAGGTCGAGTCATATCAAAGACTCAAAAAATGGTACTTGATGCTATCTTGCTAAACACTCAGCATTATAAGGTACTTATTAAGGGTAAAGTGGAGCAATCCAAAGAAATGGGTAGCACCCTCTCTAACAACTTGTAATAGCTAACGAAAAGGGAGCCTTTAGGTTGCCCTTGACTAAGGTCGCCGACTTTTATATTCCTTAAAAGGGGAAAAAATATTAGAAACCAAATTTTATCACTGAGACAAGTGCAATGGCAATCATTTGGAACATGTCTTGTAAAAAATGCACCCTTTGAGCAAGACACATAAAATCTTTTTCTGAGTTTCTGGTCTCAGTAGTAAATAATTATCATATTAATGGGTTTTTATCCGTTTTGAGACAGTTTTGAATGATTTTGTCTCCAAATAAGTAATGATGCTAAATATATTTTCTTCTCTTGTTCAGGGCATTGTGACCAAGGATTAATAGTTGTTATAGCATACTATTTTAAAATCTGAAACAAAAAAGAACACATTATTATTAGTAGACTTATTAGCAGTCACATCAGTTCCATGTATATTGAGACACCAAATACAATCGAAATTATCATTAGTAGAGCAAAAAAATTTGACATGATTTTCCTATAGTAAATGACTTCTACCAGAAAAATATGGCATATAATTTTTACTATAAAAATGTACTGGAGAATAATATTACAAAAGAAATTAATTGTAAATTATTTTAGCATCAAAAAACATGGTAAGTGATTTTTACCAAAAAAATGCATTGGACAATGATTTTACTCTGAAAATGAATGGCAAATAAATTTTTACAATAAAATTGTTTTGGAAATGACTTTATCAATAAAAATTGAACTAAGTAACAATGGGCCATCAATCTAGTCATATGCCCTTGGGCTAAATTGATTCAAGTTTGATAATTATATATATTTAAAGAGATTCTCCCAATAAAAACTGAACTTGTGATGTTTCACAAAAAATAAAAGCAATGGTTTGTTCACCCAATGGTGACCCCAACTTATTTGAGATTGTTGCAGGAGTCTTGCAAGATACATTAGTACCATATCTATTAATAATCTGCCTTGATTAAGTACTATGAATGTCAATAAATCTAATAAAAGAGAATGTTTACACATTAAAAAAGACAAAAAGCAGACAATATCTCAAAGGAACGATGAAAGACGCAGACTATGTATAAAAATGTATTTCAAATTATTTCCTATAAAAATACATTGGGAATGATTTTTACTATAAAAATTCATAGGATATTGTAAACAATACGACTATATCTAAAAACAATAAAAAATAAAATTAAAAATAAATGAAAAAAATCTTACATACTCAAAGTAAACTATTTTTTCCATATCTGACTTACTTTTTTCAATATCAGACTTATTGATATTATTATCTTTCCATTAAAACCAACATCATGTAATTTTGTACATACACCTACTTAAATTTCGCATATATACCTACTTAAAAATATAAAATGGAAAATTATTAATAAAAAATGCCATTTATGATGATGAGAAAATAGATATTCAAATAATCTAAAAACTGAAAAGGATAGTGCATTGGACAATGATTTTACTATAAAAATGCATTTCAAATGATTTTAACTAAAAAATTAATTGGACAATGATTTTACGACAATAATGCATAGCAATTGATTTTACTATGAAATGCAGCGTAAATGATTTTTTTCCGTAAAAAATGTATTGGACGATTTTTCAATAAAAATGCATAGGACCATGATTTTGCAGTAAATTTTACAATAAATTATTCAGGAAAAAAACCCAAAAAACAACTGTCAAGAATTTACAAGAAATGGTGAAGTATTACATTTTTATATATTTCCTTTTTACATTACAGAAATAACGTATAATTTCTCGGACTATTTTAAATATTGTACAATAGATCGGGTCATACCAAAGACTCAAAAATTGGTACTTGATGCGACCTTGCTTAACACTCAGCATTACAAGGGTAAAGTGGAGCAATCCGGGAAATGGGTAGCGCCCTCTCTAACAGCTTATTGTAATAGCTAATGAAAAGGATGCCTTCGGGTCGCCCTCGACTACAGTTGCCACTTGTACTTTTTACATTTATTTTTCCCCCGTTTGTAAAATACTTTCTTTGCAAAATGTTTAAATTTGTAAATAAAATAACTAAAGTGAGCGTCATAATTTAGTCTGATTTGTCTAAAAAGAAAAAAAAAAAAGGATATTCTTCCAAAGATCGGAATTGAGTATCAATCCCCACGGTGACTGTATGGACATTCTGTCCGCTATCACGAAGCTGGGTAGCGTGTAACAGCACCAGACATCTTCAGTGGGCAGGGATTTGAGGGTAAGTACCAAACGAAAACTGGAGGATAAGGAGTAACAACAAAAAATTAATAATATCGAAATTTGCCATTTCACTAAGGTATTCGCTTCCTTCCAAATATTTTTCTTCTATTTTAGAAGGACTTCTCTAGTTAAAATGTGCAGACTATGTTTTAGTTTTTAGAATTCGCTTCCTCCCAAATATTTTTAGGTTCAATATTTTCGCATATATAAAACTATTTCATCATAATTTTTCTTTTTTCGTCCGTAAAAAACAGAAGTGAATATTTTCGCCTAACATATTGGGTATTTTGTAAACAAAGAAATTAAGTGAACGTCGTACTTACTTATCTGTCTTTTTCCGTCTGATGTTTTATATAGGAAAATGAGATTTTAAACAAAAGAGAAACAAGAAAAGTTTAAAATAAACTTGTTCTCGAGTTGAATTAAATTATAACAACATTGGTTTTCGATCGATGCAAAATTATTTCTGAAGAGTGAAATTCAAGGGAGATAATTACGTATTTCCCCAATCTCTCAGCCGAGGTACGCCACTGAGACTAAACCTCTGTTCGATTGAACTTGACCTCACAATATCTAATAATTGAAGCTGCTGTTAATATAGAATTATTGTGAGGAAGAGATTAAGTATAGAAAACTTTTTAAATGATATTTTTTAAAAAGAACAATATATATATATATATATATATATATATATGTATATATATATACACCTTGGATCGATCTTTACCTTAAACCTTTATTAATTAAAAAAAAGAAAAGAATAGAATAAAGAACACACAATAAGTGTCTAAAAATACTATAATGGTTATTCCGTAAAGTTACAATATTGATATAGAATAATTTTTTCATTTTATTAAAGAAAAAAAGTACGAAACCAGGGTTCGATTATTACTTTAGAGAAAACTTTTTCAATATTTTCTTTAGAAATTATATAAAGTTTTCAATTTGTAGCTATCTTTAATATATTGAACGTAACTATTGTACATTTTTTCATTAATGTTGACCCCGCATTTGGCTAGGGCTATTGAATATGCCGACTGCATTTCAGCAAAGAGTGTAAACATCTTGAGAAAACACGAAGAAACATTTGTGAGGCTAGCCAGACATGTTTGAACGGGCCACTTTATCTGGAAAAGGAAAATTGCTCTTTAAAGGAAAAGGGTTTTATAAGGGAGACAATTCAAAACCATAGTATCTCACTTTTTGTCTGGAGTTATGCTATAGGTTGTATGTACGGCGCGCCTTCGGGCTGACCATCTAGCATTCATGGTGGGCAGTTGCGTTTGCAAACTATGATAACTTGGCCTTGGGGAGGGGGGCATGCTCCTTAGGTCCTTCTCTGCTTGCAAGACTAAGTTTATTGCTTCGTGCATGAGGCGCTATAATCAGGTAATTCCAACGTGGGTCAAGATTTTTTGCACCTGCCGTGCATGAGTTTCGATTCATGAGTGGTTCTCCACTATAAAATGGGCTTGTACCACGTTCTGGCTTGTTAGAAAGTCCGATACATACCAACAATGAATAATTAAAAAAAAGCACAAAATAAAATAGATTCAAAAATAAATAATCTTTCAAGAGGCCTCTAACAGGAAAAACAATCTGAGCATGTGCGGAAAAAGAAGAGGCTTCCTGGCGCAAAAAAAGAAAGAAAAGAAAACACCCGGTCCTCGGCTAGGAAGGCAGATAATTCTTTCGAGCACTCTTTTTTTTCTCCGAATCTACTCCATCCACCTTATGGGGATCTGAGTGAACCGCATTTTCCCTAAACACAGCCCCAAAGAAGTATATTTTCTACTTGTCAATGGCACACAGCGCTATTGAAACATAGATTTTCGCATCTGGTAACCTTCACGAGGTTTTGGAGGTTTTGATCTTGCACCTCCTTGGTTCGTCCATAAACTATTACATCATCTATTGCTCAAGGATCATATCCATTTTTGTTGAAAGACATCTTAAGAAATTCCTAGACCAAATGACATTTTCTGGAAACAGAATCGGCCGAAGTCCGAATTGAATCTAGTTATTGGTTAGGAGTCAGCATTCAACTTGATGCACCAGTAGACATTCTTGGTATTCATTTTTGTAAAGTACTTCGAATTGGCTAGTTTGTGGGAGACCACTTCTAATGTAGAGGTCTTGTAGTGGGATCGATTGATAGCATCATTTAGGTCTTTTTGATCATGGCATATCCTGAGATTTTTACTGCTTTTTACGCATAAACACAGTGCTGTTGACCTGGGAGCAATGGTAATGAAGGGGCGTTCTGCATTCCCCAAAGCTCCAGCATCACTGGAACCTCACCATCAGATTGTTTGGTGTCATATTCAGGGCACTCATTGGAAGTGGGGTCTTACCCCTCTGCAGAGGTGCAGTCGGTGTATTCTACAGCTCCAACCAATTGGGCAATCCCGTTGAAGACTTTTCTTTTACCTTGGCACATTTTTTTTAAAATGCAAAACTTTTAAACAGTTTTTGCATGTTTGTCCATTTGCTGGGTATGCTCTATGTGCCAATATCTGTATCATCCACAATTGTTCTTTTCTTGTAGTTTAGTGTTCTTGTTCCCTTTTTGATAACAACCTCATGTTCAACCTTGCAGTTACTTGAAAATTGACTTTATTGTACTGACTGAACCTGGTCATATCATGTCCATGACTTTCAGTCAGTCAGTGGCTCTTGCAAATATTCATGATTAGGTCAAGGTTGCTCACTTCTATTAGTGTTACACATTTACCTTTGACAGGCCAGTTAGCATAGATTTCAGAAACAGAATGTGCAGCTGTGTCTTAAGGTAAACAAGAGACATCAGAAATGCGGCATGAATTGCATGGGAAGAAATGTGTGGGCGGCAGAAAAATATATAATGATGGAAGTTTTCAACCCCAGTGGTTTCTTTGTTTAATGGCATATCAACCTTTGTAGGTTATTTAATGCCAGAGCCATCCTTCTATAAGAACAGTAGTGGTACTATTTAATCCATAGGTGGAAGGATATGGAGGTTCATACCTTTCCCAATGGTATTTGTCAGAAAGTGAACATAATAGCGAAACAGGAGTTTGAACTTGTTAAATACAATCTTGCAGTCCAGTGCTTTAACCATAACACCATGAGGACATCCCCTGTGGTCAGTCAGAGTTGGCAGTCACCAAAGTAGACACATCATGCTGTTTTGGGTGCTAGCCCCTGGGTTGAGAAGAAGGCCCTGTATCAGTCTCCCATAAAAGAAGCAAGGCTTTCAATATATGTATCACAATGTGGTATCAATCATAGCAGTTCCTGACTGACTCTCTCTCTCTCATATGACCATTTCATAGTTAATAAACAAGAAGCTTATATTTTTATAAACTAATGTTATTACTTATTCATTCCCCAGGTATATAACATTAGTTGTTTCCTTGTTTTGTCACTTTTTGTACTGGTAATAATTTGGTCCCAAATCATTTCCTCTTTTAGTAAGTTGCCCAGTTGGCTGGGGCTGTAGAATACACCGATTGCACCTCTGCAGAGAGGTAAGACCTCTCCCCCCAATGAGTGTCCTGGATATGACACAAAACAATCTGATGGTGAGGTTCCAGTGATGCTGGAGCTTTGGGGAATGTGGAGTACCCCTTCATTACCATTGATCCCAATATAATTCCTCTACTTAAAAAGAAAATGTACATCTATATCCTTACCCTTGTGATTATAATAACATGCAGATGCATATTTCAAATCCTCCTGGGAAGAAGTCATCCTGGAGGTGACTGTGTCCTCTGTAAAGAGTATGAATGTAACTTTCAAGAAACATTCAGGTTAATTGGCCACACAATTACCATGACTAGTTGATTTGGTGTCACTTGTGTGAAATATGAATTGGTGGCCTAGTGGTAGAGGTTCAGCTGTGCATTCTGTGGTTGCTGGTTTGATCTCCAGTGGAGGAGATCATGGTATACACTGCTGATGAGACCTAATAAGGTCAAAACAGCTGTCCAGTGTTTCTGTATGTCGTGCGTAGGTGTTTGCCGGATTTTCTGGTTGTGGTAATTCAATTCACAATATAATTCCTCTACTTAAAAAAAATGTACATCTACTTACATTGTTATTTTTAAAGCAGCAGAAATTCAGATCATCAAAGAAAAATTTGAAAAGATATTTTCTTAAATTTGCAATATATCCTTGCATATAAAAATGGTACAATGCAGAGAAGTAACAGATTTCTCCAACTTAGTTATTGCAATTACAAAGAATGATAGCTGGTCAGTTGGTTGGTTACATGGCAATCGTTATTGGGTCATTTATTATTACAGGCAATATTTTTTTCTCAAGCGATTGTATGTTTTAAACTATCCCAATTTAAGAATCAACTGTTTACACACAGTTGTATAGTTTAGATTAGTTGGGTTTTATGGCATATCAACCATTGTTGGTTATTTAATGCCAAATCATGTTTATGACGATATATTAAATATTTGATTTATTGTTGGTTGGGTTTTATGGCATATCAACCTTTTTAGGTTATTTAACACCAAATCCATATTTATGCAAATAGTTCTATTTCAAACAATTCAGTTTAGCACGAGTACACAGTTTAATTGTAAAAAATATTTCTATTTTAAGCTATTCAGTTTGGTCAAACAGTTCAAATTCAAACAAATTAGTTCAGCATAAGTATGCAGTTTAGTTCTATTTATATTCATTTTTATACAAATAATCAGTTCTATTTGAAACAATTCAGTTTAACATAAGTACACAGTTTGTCGAAAACATTTCTATTTCTAGCTATTCAGTTCATTCAAACAGTTCTAATTCAGCTAATTCAGTTTTGTAAAAGTACAAATTTTGTTTACACACAGTTAAATGTCAAAACAGTTCTATATTAAACAACTCAGTTTAGCGTAAGTACAGTTTTAATCTCAAAAACAGCTCCATTTCAAACAATTCAGTTTAGCATAAGTGCACAGTTTAATTGTCAAAACATTTCTACTTCAAGCTATACAATTTAGTCAAACAGTTCTAATTCAAACAATTCAGTTTAGCATAATTATGCTGTTTAGTTCTATTTAACCTATAAATAGTGTCTTATAAGGTGCTAATATTCCAGGCCAGAGCAGCACAGATTCCCTTGCTTCTGTCAAGCCAAGTCCTCTAGATGACATCCACTAAATATTCATTAGCTCTGGTCGGCCAACACTGGTGTGTCCATGTGTAGGATTCCATAGGAGAACATTGCTTGTAAGTTTGTTATTACTTCTCTAGTAGTGCCTAGCATATCTTGGATAGTTTGCAAGATGGAAGGTAAGTGGTTATATAGCTGCTGTTTCGTGGAGTGCTGCTTCCAGGATTTGTTCAAAACAGTGTTTAGCATCTTTATGTAGTTACCATATAGCTTTTTCTTCAGGTGTTTTATTAAAATCGAAGTGGTGCAACCATACAATAGTACTGACATGGCTACAGTTTAGACAAATTTTTATTTGGTCATCAACTTGTCAATAATAGGTCATGTTTTACTTAAACATGTTACCATTGCTTTCAGTAGATGAGAAATAACTACCAACATACGTAAACTGGTTTACTAATTTCAGAAGCCAGTAACCATTATTGAAACTAAAGATCACATGTTATAAATATTGAGTTCATTTCCATATTGATGCTAAGAAGTTTGATTATGAAATACTTTTATTTAACATGAAGTGAAAGTAAAAAATTACATGAAATAAGTGTGAGGTTTTATTTTGAAATAAAAAATATCGGGAAACCAACTGATTGAAGCACGAAAATAATTTTCAACCAGTTATTACCTGTAAAAAAAATACACAAGTTGAAATTTCTTGGAGATAATTTGTTAATCAGTTAAATGAGACATATATATTCACTTGGTAAGCTCTTTAATTATCATTTTTGTCTTGCAATAGTAGCAAAAAGCATATTCAAATAACCAATCTCTTCACAAAGAAAAAATTAGGTTATGTAGAAAAGAGTTATATATATATATATATATATATGTGGATGACTATAGAGATATATACTCCCCTACTCCCATATGGTTGAGTTCTCTGGCAAAGAAGTAATCATGTTACCATTAGCATATATTGCAAGTTTCTTTGTATATGAATTGAGGTCTCGGTAACCGTTGAACAGATGTATGTAAACAATAGTAATTGTGATTCATAACCATTTAAATTTTACTTCGCAGCTAATGGCTGCTCGTGGCTGAATGGTTAGATACTTTGGCTTGGTGTTTGAGTCAACCGGGTTTCGATCCCAGCAACGGGTAGCTACTGTCTAGCCACACTGATGAGTTCTGATAGAATGAAACAGATCTGTCTGTGGATGACTATATATATATATACACACACACACAAGATTTACATTGTTATTTTGCAGCTACTGTCCTGAAATTTAGCATTCACAATTTTGGATGATGTAGATAATACTTAGATTTTTTTGTATATACCTACATTATCAAAAATGATTGCTTTTAATTAAAGGAACCTTTTCAGACAACAATCCACAAAACATTTCTGATGGTGATCTTTGAAACAGTAACTATTTGAAAATGAGAAAATGTTGATTTAAAAGTGACCTTTCTCTATTGTATATTTTTGCATAGTTGTTTTAAAAATGGAATTCATAGAAAATGCTGACCCACACACTTTTAAAGAAAATGGTTTTTCTTCCATGTGTATTCACATAAAACTTTTTTTTTTTTTATTGATCATACACTTCAAAAGAAAAAAGTTTTTCACCAGTGTGTAAGCACATATGGTTTTTTTTCACCTGGAACAGTGAAAATGTTGAGTCAGATAAATCACAAGAGGATTCTTTTTCTCATGTATGTATTCGCATATGGTTTTTTAAACCAGAACTCTGTGAAAATGCTGTGCCACACACTTCACATGAAAATGGTTTCTCTCCCGTGTGTATTCGCATGTGGCTTTTTAAAGTGGAACTCTGTGAAAATGCCGAGCCACACACATTGCAAGAATATGGTTTCTCTCCTGTATGTACTCGCATGTGGTTTCTTAAACTGGTCATCTGTGAAAATACTGATTCACACACTTCACAAGAAAATGGTTTCTCTGCAGTGTGTATTCGCTCATGGCTTTTTAAATGTGAATTCTGAGAAAATGCTGATCCACACACTTCACAAGAAAATGGTTTCTCTGCTGTGTGTATTCGCATATGTCTTTTCAAATCTGAACTCCGTGAAAATGCTGATCCACACACTTGACAAGAAAATAGTTTTTCTCCTGTGTGGATACGCAAATGAATTTTTAAGTTAGAACTCAAAGAGAATGCTAATCCACATACTTCACAAGAAAATGGTTTTTCTCCTGTGTGTAATCGCACATGTCTTTTTAAAGCAGAACTATGTGAAAAAGCTGATCCACAGACTTTGCAAGAAAATGGTTTTTCTCCAGTGTGTATTCGCATATGGTTTTTTAAATGAGAATTTTGCGAAAATGATGACCCACACACTTCACAAGAAAAAGGTTTTTCTCCCGTGTGTATCCGCATGTGGTTTTTTAATGTGGTACTCACTAAGAATGTTGATTTACACAAATGACAAGAAAATGTTTTTTCTCCTGTATGTACTTGCATGTGTAGTTTTAAACTGGAACTTTCTGAAAATTCTGATCCACAGACTTCACAAGAATACATTTTCTCTTCTGTATCTGTTTCCATGAGTCTTTTCAAAGTTAAAAAATATTTTTCTCCCATAAACTTGATATCTGTGAATAAAGAATAGGTATTAGTTTGGACATTTTAGTCTGAACTTCCTTTTTAGTCTGAATTGGGAAAGGAGCTAAATGAAGAGTCTTACAGAGATGCATAGATTCATCTAATAAAAATTTAATTTCAACTAAAATGGAACTTTTTGATATTTCTCATAAGAGATAGTATACAATTTTCCCTGCATATCACACTAAATAGAAATCTTATTATTCAAATTTTTCAGTAGAAGATTGTACTTGTAAATACATTAAAAGGATGAAGAGAAATCTCTTTGAATAGATATATACTGTTTCTCTCATGATTCATCTAATAAAAACTTCATTTCAGAAAAAATTGAACTTTAATACAAAATTCAACATATATCTATTTGAGATACATTGAAAGCTAAGAAAAAACTGAGAAAAAAGTTTCAATATCACTCCTGAATTTTATTGTGATATGGAAGTTTCAATAGCTTCCCAGAATTCATGCTTATATTTTGTTCATATCTTTAAAACATAAACCAATAATCAAAGAATAAGATAAACAAATTCTAAAATATTTTTTAAGATCACCACGTTATTCTTTTAATGTATTTTTATCTAAATACAACATGTATTCATAGACACAATTCAAGCGAATTTGTTCCTTCCTCTTTCCTGTAGTTTTTTTCTATGGCAACAATGGAAGGTTTCTTTCTTTTTCTCACTCCTCTAGCCTGCTCTTAAGTAAGTCCACAAACTGTTTTTTTTTTTATTTCTCCCTCTCTGTTATCTCATTAATAAATTTACACATTTTGAAAGTGTGAAATGGAAAAGGAACTCACCAATGTGCTTTTCTGAGTTGTGTGAATATATCTTATAAAAAATGAATTTTAAGCTAAAATGGAACTTTCAGTACTTTTTATTCATTATATCACTCACAAGAGATAAAAGACTTCCTTCCATATATATTTTCATATTAAATCCAGACCACACAAAAGGCACTAAAATAATAATTTGCTTCCCTGAGTTCTGGAAAAATATTAAGACCCAGGTTTATATCTTATGATATTTTGTTCAAGAGATTTTTCTAATCAAAAGAAAAGGTTTGTTTCTGAATATATTCCTTTAGGAGAAATACATTAGAAATGATTCTTTGAAAACCTACATAATTATCATGATACTATTTGGAGTGAATTCTTAATAATCTTGCTATAAAAATACACAGCAAATGATTTTTCAATGAAAATGTGTTGGAAATAACTTATGATAAAAATGCACTGGACAATGATGGTACCACTTGAAGTAAATCGTTAATAGTTCTACGATAAAAATTCACTGAAGATGATTCTTCAGTGAAAATGCATTGGAATAATTTATGATAAAAATGCACTGGACAATAATTTTTACTACAGAAATGCATTAGACAATGATTTTAATATAGAAATACATGAGAAATGATTCTGTGTAGACCTACCAAATAATTATGGTATCATTTGGAGTATATTTTTAATAGTTTTAAACCGGGACATTGGCCCAGCGGTTAGAGTGTTCGCCAATGGCCCGGGAGATCTGGGTTCAATCCCAGGTCGAGTCATACCAAAGACTTTAAAAATGGAACTTGATACCACCTTGCTTAACACTCAGCATTATAAGGTGCGGTACAAGGGTAAAGTGGAGCAATCCAGGGAATGGAGTAGCGCCCTCCCCTACACCTTGGTGTAGTAGCTATCGAAAAGGGAGCCTTCGGGTCACCCTCGACTATGGTCGCTAACTTTACTTTACTTTTAATAGTTTTACAATAAAAATTGTTGGACTAGTTTGGGGGTAGAGTTATTTGTTTCTTGCTACCCCTAAAATGGGCTAGTGTGGCATAAGGCCTTTTAAAAGATGGGTCAAGGCACAGGGCCATAGCCCAGACATGTCTAGTGAGCACAAAAATGCCTCCTGCCTTGTTGGCATTCTCCAAAAAAGGAGCACCTCAGATGCTGGGCAATAAACCTAGCCTCTCTGGAGAGGGTAAGAGCCTGGGGGGACGGCCCCCTAAGGCTTAAGGAATGGGTCAGTCTCGCCCACAAGACGCAGCTGCTTGGGTTCCTTGGCAGTCACGTCAAGCAGTCTTGACTGACCAAGCACCATGACAACACAGTCCGATCCCAAACCAACTGCATACCCTGTATAGCTGGTCAGGAAGGGACTAGTTTTGGGGTCCAAAATGCCATGAGAATCATCCATCCTATTGATAGATTTGCCAGTCAGCAGTAGGATGAGATCAGCCAATCATCAACGTGTAGAAGCATATAAGAGGAGGGGGCAAATTATCCTCATTCTCTTACTATTCTGCAGTCTTATACTGGCAAGATTTATCTTTTGTATAAAGAATTCCACAACTTGAGAACAAGATGTCAACCTGAATTCTAACAAAAATACATTGCAAATGATTCTTCAATGAAAATGCATTGGAAATGATTTATAATAAAAATGCACTGGACAATGATTTTTACAATAAACTTAAATAATTTTACAATAAAATACTGAGCAAATATATTCTGCAATAAAAAAGTAAATTGTAAATGATTTTTACTTTAAAAATGCATAAGACAATAGTTCTATAATAAAAATCTATTGTAAATGATTTTGACATAAAAATGCACAGCAAATTATTTTGCTATAAATATGTATTGCAAATGATTTTACTATAAATGTCAAGGACAATGATTTTATTATAAAAATTCACAGTAAAGAATTTTCTTTTAAAAATACACTGGACAGTTATTTTTTTGCTTAAAAATGTATTTGACAATGTGTAACTAAAAAAAATGGTTGGTTGGTTGGGTTTTATGGCATATCAACCTTTGTAGGTTATTTGATGCCAAATCCATTTTTATGAAAATAGTTCTATTTTATATAATTCAGTTTAGGATAAGTATGCAGTTTAAATGTAAGTACAGTTTAATTGTGAAAAACATTTCTATTTCAAGCTATTCAATTTAGGCAAGCAGTTCTAATTCAGCTAATTCAGTTTTGTATAAGTACAGATTTTGTTTACACACAGTTAAATGTGAAAACAGTTCATTATTAAACAAATCAGTTTAGTGTAAGTACAGTTTCAATGTCAAAAAACATTTCCATAACAAATAATTCAGTTTAGCATAAGCACGCAGTTTAAATGTAAGTACGGTTTGTCAAAAACATTTCTGTTTCAAGCAATTCAATTTAGTCAAACAATTCAGTTTTGCATAAGTACGCCGTTAGTTTTATTTAACCCATAGATAGGGCCTTATCAGGTGCTACCATTCCGGGCCAGAATGGACCAGAAAGCGATGGCAATAATGGGGTAATCCGCATTCTTACCCCTCTGCAGAGGCGCAGTCGGTGTATTCTACAGCCTCAGCCGACTGGGCAAAAAAAAAAAAAAAAAAAAAAAAAAAAAAATCTGATGTGAGCATCTGAGATGAACAAGTATTACATCTCTGTATAATCCATTATTTATTTTATTTTATTTTCACATGACAGAAATAACGGAAAATTTGAGTCTCAACATAATTCAATCATATTTTCCCATATTTAAAGTATTTTAAATGTATTTAATTATCTTCATTCTGAAAATAAGCGCTTTCTATATATAGAAATTAAAATGAATATCAAACTTATTTTTGTCCGATTTATCTTTAAAAATGCGCGGTTGGGCGCAGTAAAAACTAAAGAAATATGACCATTAACTGAATTGGCGCTTATTAAAGATGTAATTTTTAAAAGGTAACCATTCAGCTAAAGAGTAAATAATAATAATAATAATAATAATAATAAAGCAAATGTAAGAAATGGATGATGAAGTAAGTAAAAATAAAAAAACAAATAGATAAAAAGTACACAGAAATGTAATTATTTGTACGTCCCCCACCGCTTCACATAGAGTTGAAACCACAGAAATTTTATTTGCCAGATTAAGCATTATATTTTTACACCGTGAAAATATCCACCTCTTCGCCACCCATTGATTTTAATAGTGCCACTACTGTTTTTCAACAAGGGAGGCTTTGGCATTATTATTACTCACAAAAGTTGATAAGCCATTAAACGATAAAGCATATTTTCAAACATTTTAAAAATATCTAATTATTTTTTTCCTCTTGTAAAAGTCTTTCTACACGTAAGTGTAGATTTTAAAAAAAATTAAAGTGAACGTTATGCTTACTTTAGTCAGATTTATCTTTAAAAAATTCCTTTCAAAGATCAGAATTGAGTATCACCACGGTGATTGTATCCACATTCTCCCCGCTAACACGAAGTTGAGTAGTGTGTAGTTGTAATTTACGAAGCTCTTTGCTTCGATGTGGCACAAGACCGATTGAATGGGGCACCCAATGAGAATCGAACTCACTCTTGCAGGTTTGCTAGTCAAGCTTGCTAACCATTACACTACCCGAGGTGCCCGCTGAGTAGTGTGTAGTAGCACCAGACGTCTACAGTGGACAGAGATTCGAGGGCAAGTTTACAGGCACCAAATTCAAACAAGGGGCGAGAGGAAAAACAAGAAAGTAGCCACATTGAAATGTAACATTTCATTTACCTTGAGAATATGATCGTTAGAAAATATTTGAATGAATTCAGAATTGTTTCTATTCCGATGTAGAAAAATAATCAGACACGTTCGAAAATTCAGATATGGTTTCGACATTGTATTCATATTGAAAACAAGAGATTCTCCTGTAGATAATAAGTATTTTTCTATATCTAACAAAATTGCATTTTTTAATTTAAAAAAAAATGTTTTTATTTTTTTTTCAATATTTATTAGATGCAAGCCATCCGAGTAAGATGTATCACTTCTTTTTTTAGTATTTGCTTACTTCCAGATATTTTTTCGATACAATATTTTCCAATGTTTAAAAATATTTCATCATCATTTTTCTTTCTTCGTTAGTAAAAAAACAAAAATAAAATAACTTTTTTTCGCAAAATATATTTGGCAATTTGTAAATTAAGAAATTAAATAAAAGGGGATACTTACTTATCTCTGTCTCCTCTCGTCTGATCTGTTTTCAATATGGAAATGCGACATTAAACAAAAAAGAAAGATAATCGAGAAAAGTTTAAATAAACTTCGGCTTTCGAGTTACATCAAATAGAATCATTCAATGCAAAATTGATTTAAGAGCGTAACTAAAGGGACATAATTATGTATTTACATAACCCTTTCGCCACAGACAGGGTGTGACACAAAGTCAAGAAAGAAAGAAATCAAAACAATATAAAATTCTGTAAAAAAAAAAAGAAAGGACAATTCAAAACTGACAAATAATAAGAATTATGATAAATTTTCAAAATGTTTTCCACAAATAAAGAATATACTATTTGGAGCCCTATAAACAACAATATATTTTTCCTTCTGGTGGGCCTGTATGAGTTTCTGAAGCTAGAAATCCCTTGGACTCCTAATATACACACTTCCCTTTTCCTGCATGTATTCGAATGTTTAGTTTCAAACAGAAACTCTCTAGAAATACTGATCCACTGATGCAAGAATACATTTTCTTCTCTCTCAGTGTTTCCATGTGTCTTTTCAAAGTTCAAAAATATTTTTCTCCAATAAAATAAATATCTGTGAATAAAATAGGATATTAATGGCATAATGTTTCGAGTGTTTACCAATGGTCCTGGAGATCAAGGTTCAATCTCAAGCTGAGTCATACCAAAAACTCAAAAATGGTACTTTATGTCTTCTTGCTTAACACTCAACATTTTAAGGTATGGATCAAGAGTATGTGGAGCAATCCAGGGTCAAGAGTAGCACCTTCCCCAAAACCTCAGTGTAGTAGCTATTGAAAAGGGAGCCTTCAAGTTGCTCTCGACTGCAGATGGCCAATATTTGACATTCACAAAACGATTAAGATGATGATAACAATAATAATATTATTATTACAATAATAACAATAATAATAATAATAATAATAATAATAATAATAACAGTAACTAAAGTATTAATCTTTAAAAAATATGCGCTGAAAACAGGAATAGACTGCTATCGATAGGTTTATCGATCATATGGAAGTCTGTCTTATCCGATAAAATAAAACACGATTTCTTCCAAGCAGTGGTTGTGTCAGTTCTCCTATATAGATGCACCACATGGACACTAACAAAGCATATAGAGAAAAAACTCAACGGCAACTACACGAGAATGCTATGAGCTATATTGAACAAATCTTGGAAGCAACATCCTGCAAAATAGCAGCTGTATGGCCTCCTACCTCTAAAACCATCCTGTAGTGATACTGGAGCAGTGTAGAGAATTGGATGTTCACCTTAAGAAGTTATAAGCAGAAATGACTGAAATAAGGTTGTGTGCACCCGGCTCAACACATTGATCCACTCAAAAAAAAAAAAAAAAATTAATAAAGAATTAGGAACCAATCAAAAGCATTTGTGCCCAAAATAAAGATGTTTTCAGCTGAGTCTTTTGATCCATCTAACACACATGAATAGAGACCTTTTCGACTAGCAGACAGAGTTCCCATTTTCAGCATACTGAGTGATGCCAAACAGACAGACCGCTATGATTCAACATTCAGAGATTAACATCTTCCTATTTTAGTATATGTACCACTGAAGCTAGTACTAGATTAACATCTTCCTACCTATTCATCACCACACCTGAAAATAATTCTTTTCACTGGCATACTCAAGGACAATATAAGTCTCTTTTTTACAATTAATATTCTTAATGATTATTTTCAAATTTGAATTATTGACTTTCTCTGTCTTAGAACTAAAATATCCTCTGTCTCCAAGAACTCTCACACATATACAAGGCAAAAACTTTTGAAAAATTGTAATTTTATTATATAAAGATTCTTGAGAATTAATTTTTATTTATTGTGGACTTTTCCCCCTCATCTTGGTAGTTTTTGTGTTGTTTCTTCTTTCACTACGTTTCAGCCAAATTTCACCTCTGGCCTTCTTCAGGTGATTTTACCGCGACCTCGGATAGGAATGCTGAGTCTTGTAACCGTGTCCCCAGTAATTACTGCCTTTGGGGCCCATGGCGCAGTGGATAGAGGCGTTGAGTCTCTTCGGTTCCAGGTGAGCATTGTCAGAAGATAGTGGTTTCAAATCCTACCCAAGTCGGCCAGAGGTTTACTTGGTCAAAAATGTGGTGCGATAGACAACAACTATAGAAGGCAGTAATTACTGGGGATATGGTTACGAGACTCAGCATTCCTATCCGAGGTCGCGGTAAAATCACCTGAAGAAGGCCAGAGGTGAAATTTGGCCGAAACGTAGTGAAAGAAGAAACAACACAAAAACTACCAAGATGAGGGGGAAAAGTCCGCAATAAATAAAAATTAATTCTCAGATTAAAAAGCCTCATCTCAAAATGATTCCAATTAAAGACAAGTATAAAGATTCTTATTTTACAGCCTATTGAAATTTTGATTAAATTTCCTTTTGTCTTATTTTTATAGGAGTTAATCTGTCTGACTAACCTACCAACCTCCATAATCCAAATAAGACAAACAAGGCATACAGGATACTGCGGGAGAAGCAAAGACAAATTCATAAATGACATTCTCCTATGGACCCTTTCACATGGACATGTCAGTGTTGGCTGACCAACAAGAACTTACCTACAATAACTCTGTACGGACAAAGGATGTAATCTAGAAGACCAACCAGGAGCGACAGATGATAGGGATGAATGTCGAGAGAGAGTCAAAGAAATCCATGCTAGCAGCACAACTTGATGATGATATTTGACATATTTGTCTGAAGTTTATTCTTGTCAGAAATGAGAAAAGAACTGACTCAAGTGTCTTACAGAGATGCATGCATTCATCAAATAAAATTTAATATCTGCTAAGATCAAACACTTTTATATTTCTTATGCAATACATCCCTCACAAGAGATAGTATACTTTGTGGGAGTTATAAAAGAAAAAATAAATAAAATAAAATATATAAAAAAATGTAGCAATTCCCAGAAGCCCTCTGACGGGAAGCAAGAACGGCACATGTCTTAAGAAAGGGACTTTGGGGCACTGAAGAGAAATTCTCTCAGTGACCATTCCAAGTAGAAGGACCAACATCACTGCAGCTGCTGCTGGGAAGAAGACCCCATATCTGCTTAGTGGCTATGCTGACTCTCCCACCCGTAGCAGCCCTTGTTCAATATATCTACTAGACTCAGGACAGACCTTCAAACTAGTAATTCACCAAAATAACTTTCCTGTTAGCAGCATTCTCTGCTAATATACCTCATTAAAATCACCTACCTGACATAACCATTGACTTTAAACTCATAACTTACCAAAAATTACTAATATATTTCAACGCCTTGTCTAGGAAACATGACTATTCTTACTAGTTCAGGAAAACTTCCCACTACAGAATTATCATTAAAACTCTAAAATAAAGTTGAAGTTAAAAGATGTCTTCATCTCTTTCCTTCCTTCTGTAATTATCTTGCAACCTTTCACAGACAAAGAAGCCGACAATTTAAATGGAGTAAAAAGAACAAAGGAGTTACATACTTAAAACAAAAATGAACAACCGACAACCAACAACAACAACCAACCAAATAATAACCAAGAAAAACATCTTAAGCCCCATAACTTCTTTATATGTATATCGCATTAGTTAAATAGATATTTTACTATTTAAATTTTTCAGTAGGAGTTTGTATATTACTAGGTTAAAGAGATATCACTTACAATAGATATATTATCTTCCTCTAAAGATTTGGAAAACAAAGATAGAAAAATAAAAGCATCAAATGATAAATATGTTGTGGTGATGGATTAATAATGCCGCTGTCACAAACTTTTTGAAATAAGGGTGATGTTATGACGGACTAAGCAAGCATGACAAAGAGGAGATGGTTAAGTTTGAAATGTCAAGTATTTATTACACAAATCATACACAGAGAATTTCGTTGTGCAGAGTCCCTGCAGCTGGATACAGTCCATGTTGATGTGTAGTCTTTGCGGTGGCCAAAGTTCAGGCTATCGAATACAGTTCGTGCTGGTGTCAAAAGTATAGACTCGGTTGTCAATAGTTCTTGGTGACAGCGAGTCTAGAGGATCTGGAACAAGTCTTGATGCTCTGGGTGCAGGTTGTAGATGTAGCCAAATGGCCAGGTATCTGGAGACTGTTAAAAAGTCGGATTGCAGAAGCAGGATAATCTATGTCACAGTTGTTGAGTTGTGACATAGATTATCCTGCTTCTGCAATCCAACTTTTAAGAATTATTTTGCTGGTCTTATCTTACCAGCACCACAGGACGACCAGTCAAATGCTACGGATGTTTGTAACAAAAGACCAGTCCATGAGCAAACACTGCTTGAGTCGGTGGTGAACTGGGGATTGATGTCAATAGTTCAAGCAGTGTTTGCTCATGGACTGGTCTTTTGTTACAAACATCCGTAGCATTTGACTGGTTGCTGTGCCATCGTCCTGTGGTGCTGGTAAGATAAGACCAGCAAAATAATTCTTAAAAGAAGAGGGAAAGCAAGACTTATAACCAGAAAAATACTGTTTGACACTTTCAAATTATAATCCAGAAGAATACTGTGTGAGATGCTATGGCTGGTGATAGGCTGGACCTTCGTGTCTGCTGCTAGGTGGCTGAGTAAGGCATCAGGTTGGTGTATGCTGGTATCAGTGAAGGAAGCTCAAATTACACCCTTCATCATGGCCAGAAGTCTGCTGTCGAGTCAGTCAAGCAATTAGGGACTGTTGAGTTTTATAGTAGACAGTGATTGTCTCTCTGCTGGGCTCACATGTGTCTGACCTTGGACAGGAAGCTTCCCTTTAATTCTGTGTAATGATGAATTAACTAATTTTACTGCTAAGTGAAGCTTGCAAATACCAACTGCTCTGCTCAACACTTAAAAACTACTTCCGAGACTGTTTGTAGAATTAATTTAAATGACTTTGCGTTTTTAAATAGGGATTTTCAATGTGAGTAACCAGTGGGCTTCAATAAATACATACATTGTACCAATATAAAGTTAGTTTGAAGTCTTTTTCATATTATTCTAATGTGGCTTGGTTTGATTTCATGGTATATCAATCGTTGTAGGTTATTTAATGCCAAATCCATTTTTATACATATAAACAATTCTATTTCAAATAACTCAGTTTAGCAGAAGTACACTGTTTAGTTCTATTTGACTCATAGATAGGACCCTATCCAGTGCTACCACACTGGGCCAGAGTGGATCTGGGTGTGATGGCAATGAAGGGGTACTCTGCATTCTCCAAAGTCCCAGCATTATTGAAGCCTCACCATCAGATTGTTTAGTGTCATATCCAGGAGACTCATCAGGGAAGTCTTACCCCTCTGCAGAGATGCAGTTGGTGTATTCTGCAGCCCCAAAGAACTGGGCCTTATTCTAATGTGAGACCATAATGGATAGATAGTACAAGTTCAATAGGGAAATCAATATAAATTATTGTTGACCAGTTCACATACCTCAACAGTAGTATCTCATCTACTGAAAAGGATGTCAACCTACACTGAGCAAAAGCATGGACTGTTATTGACAGGTTATTGATTATATGTAAATCTAATCTCTTATAAAACAAAATAGTATTTTTTCCAACTTGAGGCAGTGTCAGTACTACAGTATGGATGAACCGCTTGAATGCTAAAACAATGCACAGAGAATATATATATATATATATAAAATGCATAATGGCCCAGAAGACCAGGGTTCAATCCCAGGTGGAGTCATACCAAAGACTCAAAAAATGGTACTTAATCTCTCCTGGCTTTACACTGAGCATTATAAGGCATGGATGGAGGTGCCCGTGGTGTAATGGTTATCGTTGTAGGAAATGGACACGGCGACACGAGTTCAAATCATGGACGAGACTGATTGCATTTCACATAGCACTAATACCATTGGGAAAGGTATGAATCCAATTATTCTCCCTCCAGCTATGGGTAAATAGTAGGACAGACTGGGTTCTTCAGCCATGGTTAGGCAACTAGTCTAGGAGAAGGAAAACTCTGAATTCAAACCTGTTAAACTTCACTTAAAAATTGACCTTGTGTCATATCCTGCCCGAGCGGAGGGGTTGGTAAATAGGATTATAAAGCATGGATTAAGGGTAAAGTGGAGAAATCCTGGGAAAGGAGTAGCATGCCCCCCCCCTCCCCAACACCTCGGTGTAGTACTTATTGAAAATGGAGCCTCCAAGTCGCCCTTAACTGTGGTTGCCAACTTTACTTTTACTATTATGCATATATATTATACATTCATGTATGCTATATATATATATATATATATTATGCATACCTATGTTATATATATATATATATAATACAAATATAAATTACATGTATATACATATATATTATGTAAATATTGAGTAGTGAAAGAATGTGTGTCATAATTTAATCAATGATCTCATGCACCTAAAATGGAGGAACTGAAAGTGCATATTAAACATGTAATCTTGTGGGTGCTTAAGAATAACAAAAACCTAACAGAAACAGCAAAGAAAATTTCTAGTGTCCATGGCCAAGGTCTCATCACTGACCACCAAGTTGGAAATTGGTTTTCAGCATTTCATTCTGGCAATATGCCATTGTGCAATGAACTGAGACCAGGATGTTCCTCAGACCATGATCAATACGCTGAAGAGAATTGACGGAATGTAATCCACAAAAAAGTACTCGAAAGATAGCACTTGACCTCAACACATAACCATCCACAATCTGCTGCCCTTTAAAAAAAGTGATCAAGCTTAGCATTTGGGTCCCTCATACTTTTAGTGACAAGAATAAAGAATATCTTATATCCATTACAACAAGTCTTCATTCAAGGTTAAAAAATGACCTGTTTCTCAAGAATATCATTACAGGTGATGAAAAATTGGTATTTTAAGACATTGTTCAATGCAAAAGGCAGTGGATTCACAAGAAGGAATCTCTTCAACCTACCTCAAAGGTGAAGCTTCAGGGATGAAAATCATGCAATGTATAGAGTGGCATCAATGCAATATTAATTTTAAGTTTTTAAACAGCACTCAGACACTCAATGCAGACATATACTCTCTCAAGAGCTGCAATATGCACATAAAATCTTATAAGAAAATGCCCTTCACTCATCAACAGGAGAAAAGTTGTGCTTCTCCATGATAACACAAGGTCACATTCATTAAGAATCACACAAGAAGAAATATTGGATTTTGGCTTGTCTGTTCTACTCCATCCACCAAATTCTGCAGATCTTGCACCAAGTGATCTTCATCTTTTTCATTCTCAACATAATGCTCGGAATAACAAAGAATTTACTGAAGAATATTATGGAAAAATGTTTGTTGGTTGGTTGATTGTTTGGGTTTTATGGCATATCAACCTTCGTAGGTTATCTAAAGCCAAATCCATTTTTATGCAATTAGTCAGTTCTATTTCGAACAATTCAGTTCAACATCAGTACACAGTTTAATTATCAAAAACATTTCTATTTCAAGCTATTCAGTTTAGTCAAACAGTTCTAATTTAGCTAATTCAGTTTAGTATAAGAACAGATTTTGTTTACAAAGTTAAATGTCGAAGCAGTTCTATATTAAACAATTCAGTTTAGTGTAAGTACAGTTTCAATGTCAAAAACAGTTCCATTTCAAAAAATTCAGTTTAGCATAAGTACACAGTTTAAATATTAGTACAGTTTGTCAAAAACATTTCTATTTCAAGCAATTCAGTGTAGTCAAACAGTTCTATTTCAAACAATTCAGTTTTGCACAAATATGCAGTTAGTTCTATTTAACCCATAGATAGGGCTCTATATGGTGCTACCATTCCGGGCCAGAATGGATGTTTAGTTACCATCCATGTAGTGCATCCATACAGCAGTATCAACATGATCACTGCTTGAAAAAAATTGCGTTTCATTTAATCATGCCTTTGCTAGATGCATGTATATATATATATATATATATATATCATCAAGTTGTGCTGACAGCATGGATTTCCCTGACTCTCTCTCTCTCTCTCTCTCTCTCTCTCTCCATCTATCTCCATCATCTATCATTCCCGGCAGGTCTTCCGAACAACTTTCAGTGTCTGCACACAGCTGATATAAGTTCTTGCTAGTCGGCCAACACGGGTACATCCATGTGTCAGGGTCCATTGAAGAATGTCACTGATGAGTTTGTCCTTGCTTTTCCAGCAGTGTTCTGAATGTCTCGTCCATCTTACTTTGATAGTTTTTGAGATGGGAAGTAAGTGGCCATTCAGTTACTGTTTAGTGGGCTGTTGTTTCCAGGATTTATTCAAATGGCACATAGCATTCTTGTGTAGTTCCTACCTATCTTTTTCTCTATGTGTTTTGATAGTGTCCTTGTGGTGCATCCATATAGTAGTACAGACACAGCGACAGCTAGGAAAAAATACCATCTTATTTCATGACAGAGATCAGATTTCCATATGATCAATAACCTATCAATAGCAATCCATGTTACTGATATGTGTCAACGTACACACACACACATATATATATATATATAGCCTACTTTTTAGATTTTATTCATTTTTTGATTGGCCAAATGAGTAGAGTGTTTGCCAGTGGTCCAGGAGACCGGGTTCAATCCCAGATCGTGTCATACCAAAGACTTAAAAAAATGGTACTTGATGCCACCTTGCTTAACACTCAGCATTATAAGGTGAGGATCAAGGCTAAAGTGGAGCAATCTAGGAAATAAAGTGGTGCCCTCCCCTACACCTCGGTGTAGTAGCTATTGAAAAGGGAGCCTTCGGGTCAACCTTGACTATGGTCGCCAACTTACTTTATATATATATATATATATATATATATATATATATATATGGTGACACAAAAAGAAAGTAAAATTAAAGAAATAGGTGATATATATGAATACTTTTTGTTTTACTTTGGCTTAGTGTATAGAGTGTTTGCCAATGGCCCAATAGACCAAAGTTCAATACCAAGTTGAGTCATACCAAAGACTCAAAAAATGGTACTTGATGCCTCCTTGCTTAACATTTGGCATTATAAGGTATGTATCAAGGGTAGTGAGGCAATCCTGGGAAAGGAGTAGCACCCCTCTACACTTTGGTGTAGTAGCTATTGAAAAGAGCCTTTGGGTTGCCTTCAACTATGGTCACCAACTTTATATATATATATATGTATATATACATATGTAGTAAAATAAATAAGTAAAAATTAAAGATGTTCATGAACACAAATAAAATGAAAATCAAACTGCTAGTAGGGAAACTTAGTTTAAGGAAAGATATCTAGTCGAGTCCCTACTCACAAAAGGAGTAAGAAGGGAGCATATATTAAACTGTAACATCTTCCCTTTTATAGCTGTAGGTCATTGTCCTGATTGACATGAGGATAGCATCATTTTGTATAGAAAATTATACATAAGGGACTAACACCTTTTTCAACAGTAGATGAAGGCTCTACCTCAAGACTGAAATTTGTAAGGTTCTGTCAAGCAACTTTCCAAAGATAGGATAGCTATCGGCAGTGAATCTGTGCATATTTCTGCACTGTATACATACACTATAGGCTTTCATTGCTGTAGTAGAAGTCTTTCCAAATTGGCATCATATTGAATTACAAGGTCCTCATCAGAACAAAACTAAGTTTGGTGAATCTGAGTACAATTTTGCCGTTGAAACCTAAGCTACTTGGATGGTGGTATAACCAGTAATGAAATAGAAAACTTGTCTCTCATAATCAGGCTTCAATTTAATTATTTCAAATACAAATAATGGTTGCTGATTGGTTGGTTGGTTGGTTTTATAGAAACTATTATTAGTTTATTTATAGCTGAAGTATAATAGTTGTCTAAGACCTTTTCCAGAGCTGATGAAGGATCTACCTGATGGTTGAAAGTTCTTAGATTTTGTTGAGCTGGTCTCTCTGGACAGGATAGTTATAAGTATGGAATTGGGGCATATCTGCTCTGTATCTGACAGAGCTCTGCTTGCATATATTATAGGCTTTCCTTGCTGTAGTAGGAGTCCTTCTGAACTAGCATCACCTTGGATTACAAATTCTTCTTTCAGATTGTATAAGTTGATTACCACTGATGTTTCTGTGACATGTTAATTAATTTCTATAAATTCTGCATCATTTACCTGAGACCACATCAGCAGAAACTAATAATTTATGATCTATGCATTGTATATCAAAACCTAAGCAGTTTGCCCAGTCAGCTGGAGCTATATAATACACCGACTGCTTCTCTGTAGAGGGTTAGACTCCACCAACGAGTGTCCTAAATATGATATTAAAGAATCTGGTGATGAGGTTCCAGTAGTGCTAGAAATTTGGGGAATGCAGAGTACTCCTTCATTGCCACTGCCTTCAGGTCCACTCAGGCCAAGAGTGGTTGGTTGGTTGGGTTTATGGCATATCAACCTTTGTAGGTTATTTAATGGCAAATCTATTTTTATACAAATAATCTATTTCAACCAATTCAGTTTACCATTAGTACGCAGTTTAAATGTCAAAACAGTTCTATTTCAAACATTTCAGTTAAGCATAAGTATAGTTTCAATGTCAAAACAGTCCTATTTTAAACAATACAGTTTATTTTGGAGTTTTATGGCATATCAACCTTTGAAGGTTATTTAATGCCAAATGCATTTTTATACAAATAATCAGCTCTATTTCAAACAATTCAGTTTTACATAAGTACACAGTTTAATTGTCAAAAACATTTCTATTTTAAGCTATTCAGTTTAATAAAACAGTTCTTATTCAAGTAATTTACTTTAACAAAGTTTTTGCTTACACGCACTTAAATGTCAAAACTGTTCTGTTTCGAACAATTCAGTTTAGCGCACTAAAGTTTCAATGTTAAAAACAGTTCCATTTCAAAAAATTCAGTTTAGCAAAACTACACAGCTTAAATGTCAAAACTTTTCTATTTCAAACAATTCAGATTAATATAAGTATGCAGTTTAGTTCTATTTAACCCATAGATAGGGCCCTATCAGGTGCTCCCACCCTGGGACAGAGTTAACCTGGTAGTGATGAAGGGGTGCTCTGCATTTCCAAAAGCCCCAACATCACTGGAACCTCACCATCAGATTGTTTAATGTCATATCCAGGACACTCATTGGGGGAAGGGGTCTTACCCCTTTGCAGAGGTGCAGTCGGTGTATTCTATAGCCCCTGCCGACTTGGCAAGGCCCAAAGTGGTAGAATCTGATAGGGTCCTATCTATGGGTCCGATAGAACAAAACTGCTTACTTATGGAAAACTGATTTGTTTGAAATAGAACTGTTCTTGAAGGCTAAACTGAATTGCTTGAAATAGAACTGTTTTTAACATTGAATTTATACTCACACTAAACCGAATTGTTTGAAATAGAACTGTTTGACTAAACTGAATAACTTGAAATAGAATATTTTATAAAAATTAAACTGAACTTATGCTAAACTGAATTGTTTAAAATAGAACTGTTTATTAGTATAAAATGGATTTGGCATTGAATAACCGACAAAAGTTGATATGCCATAAAACACTAACAAACAAACCTAAGCAGTTTGGGTGGTGGTATAGCCTGTAATAGAATAGAACACTTGTTTCTCTTGACCAGGATTTCTTCAATTTAATTATTTCAATTACATAGTAGTAATTTACTAAGCCTTCTACTTAGATGTGGCACAATGCCATATGAATGGAACATTCAATTATATAGTAAAAACAAAGAATGGTTTCTGGTTAGTTTTCTGGAAATTATTATTGAGTTTATTTATTAATGAAGCTGACTGACATCTATCTAGTGCAGATGAGGGCTCTACTTGGAGACTGAAATTTGTTGGTTTTTTTAAAAGCTACTCTATAGTCTATGAATCAGTTCATATTTTTGCTCTGTATCTCACAGAACTTTGCTTGTATACATTTAAAGCTTTCTTTGCTAAAGTGAATTAGTAGAAATCCTTCAGAACTGGTATTACATTGGATTACCAGGTACTCTTTTGGATTCAGCCCAGACAGCTGAGGCTGTAGAATACACCAACAACATCTCTGCAGAGGGGTAAGACCGCCCCCCAACGAGTTTCATGGATGTGACATTAGAAAAATTTGATGGTGAGGTTCCTGTAATGCTGGAGCTTAGGAGAATACAGAGTACCTCTTTATTGTCATAGCTCCCAGGTCCACTCTATCCCAGAGTGGTAGCACTTGATAGGGTCCTATCTATATGTCAAATAGAACTAAACAGTGTACTTATGCTAAATTGAACTGATGCTTGAAATAGAACTGTTTTGACATTTAAACTGCTTACTTATGCTAAAATAAATTGTTTGAAATAGAACTGTTTTTGACATTGAAACTGTACAACTCTAAACTGAATTGTTTGAAATAGAACCGATTATCTGTGTAAAAATGGATTTGGCATTAAATAACCAACTAAGGTTGATATGCCATAAAACCCAAACAAACAAAATCTACTCACACAAGAAATCCAAAACTGGAGCCTCCCTATCAGATGTAATGTAGTGTCATACCCGGGACACCTCTTTGGGGGATTTTACCCTGATGCAAGCAATGCAGTTGGCATAATCTAAGCCCTGCTAATGGGATTACTGAAATAAAAGACACCCAGTGAGAACTGAACTCAAGGGTATCTGCTAGCTGAGCTCACTAACTATTGCTGAAACTAGATATGCTATAAAAAAAAATGTTATTCATTTCCTTGAAAAGTGCTTCTGAGTGAAATCAACTGGAGGTTGCGGGTTCAATCCCAACTACAGGCAAATAAAAAGGAATACTTATAATAGCTTAACACTTGTACCCAATCATAGTTAATGGAATTAGGCCAATCTACCACTGTGGGTTAAATAAAGGGTTCAGTTCTAAGTTCTGTGTTTGCTCCTGAGTTCGACTTGAAACATCTGAAGAAGACTGAAGGATATATCGGCCAAAATGCTGTGAGCATAATAATGAAATAGACAACAGTCCAAATATTCTAAGGGATAAAAATTATCAAGCTTTATCTCAGAAATTTAGGCTAATAAATTCCTTTTTTATACTAAAAAGTTGGTTTGATTTCTTTGTTTAATGGTATATCAAACTTTTGGGGTAATTTAATGCTATATCTATCCTTGTTGAAGAATAGCAGTGATACTATTTAATTCATAGCTTGGAGGATAAGGAGTTTCATACCTTTCCCAATATAATGCTGTGGCTCTTAAATAGGCATTTCTAATACTACTAAACTACATAGACATTTGTACCACTACGGTTCTAACTGGTCTATGAGTGAAGCACTCAACCTTAATTGTCAGTCTGACTTTGTGGTAAGCTCCACTGTGATGAAAAGAAGTAACAAATACATCAAACACTCTTAGTAGTTGTTGAGAAGAGAGAAACAGCATATGAAAAATAAATCAACCAATTTAGCTTGAAATGTCGTGAAGAGAGTGAGAGAGCAGACCTTGAGATTAACTTTCTCGTTTTCAGTTGTAGTTCTTGCATGTGCTTGTTCACTGGTTCTATCTTCACAGCTTTGAATTTGGGCTCCAGCAGAACTCTCTTTTCCTCTTTTCTATCCTATGTCCACTCACCTAACAGCTTTTTCGTTTGAGTTTCTTCCAGCCAATCAGAACTCATTGCTGATTTGTTGCTGTTTCTTTTCTACTTTTAACCTGGGCATCCCTAATTATGTTACACCAAGGGTATTATATTTATATTACATTTCAGTTGATAAAAATAGTACTGAGTGCTAAGCAAGGCAGCATCAAGTACCATTTTTTGAGTCTTTGGTATAACTTGACCTGGGACTGAACACTGGTCTCCAGGACTATTGGCGAACACTCTACTCATAAGGCCAATGGTCCAGGAGACCAAGGTTCAATCCCAGGTCAAGTCATACCAAAGACTCAGAAAATGGTACTTGATGCTGCTTTGCTGAGCACTCAGCACTATAAGGTGAGGATCAAAGGTAAAAAGAAGCAATCAAAGGAATGGAGTATCGCTCTCCCCTACATCTCAGTGTGGTAACTATTGAAAAGGGAACCTTCCGGTCACCCTCAACTAAGGTCGCCAACTTTACTTACTTTCTTGAAATAATTTTTTAAATACTTGAAACTGAGTGCAAACAAATGATTATTCTTATTAAATGGGAATAATCAGTCAAAACCATAAGATAAAAGTATAGAATGCCACATCATTGTCATTACCCCAAGAGTAGTAGTACTTGTTAGGATTCCATCTGTTGGTCAAATAGATTTCTTTTGGTTTGGTTTAGTATCTTTAATAGCATACCAACTTTCATTAGTTATTTAAGGCTGAAGCTGTTCTTGAAGAAGAATAGTAGTGGTATTTTTTAACCCATAGCTGGCAGGCTCATAATATTAAGCACACCTGAAATGGTGGATTCAGTTAATGCATACATTTTGACTGACAAGATTTACAATGGAGGACACTTCAGAACAACTGGGAATTTCTGTGGATGCAGCACACAAAATTGCACATGATAATTTTCCTTTTCAGTCATTCTGGGTTCCCAAAATACTGATGCACAAACACATTTGAATTTCTTTCAGATGATTTTTTAAGCAACTAAATGACATAAATATTTACTTTGTGTTTTTAGATGATTATATTTTTCTTGATATAGTAAAACAAAGCTTGCTTGCTTTCAGTGCTACAAGCATTACATTATTAGCATATATATTTCATCTTTTCAAGATAGAAAAATATCATTAATATTAATAATATTACATAAGCATATCAATATTCAATTCCCCCATTTCTTTGTAATGGAAAAAATTAGATGACATGAAAGTATTAAATACACACACATATATATATACAATTTTATCAGCAAGGTTGTTTTTTATTTGAGGTATCTTCTTAAACAACAATCTACACACTATACAAAACTATAGCAATGAAGGGCTTTGAAATAGTAACTCTTTGAAAAATATAGAAAAAATGCTATGCTACAGAGATGTCTCTTTCAAATGTTCTTGCATAGGTCTTTTTGAATTCACACAATTTACTAGGAAATATTTTTTTCCCCTAAATGGATTTGCATGTGTCTTTTTAAGATAAAAGTAATTGAAAATGCTGATCTGCACACTTCATAAGAAAATGTTTTTTTCTCCTGTATGCAATCGCATATGTCTTTTTAAAGCAGATTTCTGTGACAATGCTGATCCACACACTTTGCAAGAAAATGGTTTTTCTCCTGTGTGTAATCGCAGATGTACTACCAAATGTGCTTTCTGTGAAAATGCTGATCCACACACTTCACAAGAAAATGGTTTTTCCCCCGTGTGCAATCGCATATGTACTTTTAAAGTAGAACTATGTTTAAATGCTGATCCACACACTTCACAAGAAAACGGTTTGTCTCCTGTGTGTATTAGCATATGGTTTTTTAAATGTGAATTCTGTGAAAATGCTGATCCACACACTTCACAAGAAAATGGCTTCTCTCCGGTGTGTATTCGCATATGGACTCTTAAATTTGACCTCTGTAAAAATGCTGATCTACATACTTTACAAGAAAATCTTTTTTCATCTGTGTGTAATTGCAGATGATTCTTTAAAGTGGATCTCTGTGAAAATGCTGATCCACACACTTTACAAGAAAACGGTTTCTCTCCTGTGTGTATTCGCATATGGCTTTTTAAAAAAGAACTCCGCAAAAAAGCTGATCCACACACTTCACAAGAAAATGGTTTCTCTCCTGGGTGTATTTGCATATGAGATTTTAAAGAGGATCTCTGTGAAAATGCTGATCCACACACGTCACAAGAAAATGGTTTCTCTCCAGTGTGTATTCGCATGTGTCTCTTTAAACAGGAACTCTGAGAAAATGCTGATTCACAGACTTCACAAGAAAAGGGTTTCTCTCCTGTGTGTATTCGCATATGGGTTTTTAAACCAGAACTCTGTGAAAATGCTGATCCGCATACTTTACAAAGAAATGGTTTCTCTCCTGTGTGTATTCGTATATGGTTTTTTAAACTGGAATTCTGAGAAAATGTTGATCCACAGACTTCACAAGAAAATGGCTTCTGTCCTGTGTGTATTTCCATATGCTTTCTTAAAGCAGAACTAAGTGAAAATGCTGATCCACACACTTCACAAGAAAAGGGTTTCTCTCCTGTGTGAATTCGCATATGGGTTTTTAAACCAGAACTCTGTGAAAATGCTGATCCACACACTTTACAAAGAAATGGTTTCTCTCCTGTGTGTATTCGTATGTGGTTTTTTAAACAGGAACTCTGAGAAAATGCTGATCCACACACTTCACAAGAAAATGGTTTATGTCCTGTGTGTATTTGCATATGCTTTTTTAAATTAGATCGTTGAGAAAAAGCTGATCCACACACTTCACAAGAAAATGGTTTTTCCCTAGTGTGAATTTGCATGTGCATTTTTAATGCAGAACTCACTGAGAATTCAGATTCACACAAATGACAAGAAAATGTTTTTTTTTCAGTGTGTACTTTTAAGTGTAGTTTTAAACTGGAACTCTCTGAAAAAGCTGATCCACAGACTTTGCAAGAATATATTTTTTCTTGTGTATGTGTTTCCATGTCTTTTCAAAGTTCAAAAATGTTTTTCTCCAATAAAATTAATATCTGTGAATAAAGAGGAGGTATTTTTTAAACATTTTCATCTTAACTTTTTGTAGTCAGAAAAGGGAAAGGAACTGACTGAAGTGTCATACGAAGATGCATAGATTCATCTAATGAAAATTTATTTCAGCTAAAATATAATTTTTAATACTTCTTATCTGTCACAAGAGAGCTACTTATTTACATGTATATTGCACTTATAGAAAAATATTATATTATTCAAATTTTTCAGTAGGAGTTTGTACTAGTAAATACATTATAAAGATGAAGAGAAATCTCCTCAAATTGATATATACTGTTTCTCTGATGATTTAGAAAATAAAGATAGAAAAATACATGCATCAAAAGATAAATGCATCCAAAACTACATTGCTGCAGTATAAAGTTTGTTTTAAGACTTTTTCATATAACTCAAATGTGAGATCATTATGAACAAATGATGAGTTTAATACAAAATTCAATATAGCTTTATAGAGTATGCATGGAAATAAAAGAAAATAGCAGAGAAAGAAATTGATTTAGTACCTGAATTTGGTAATGACATGGAATTTTCCATAGCTTCCCAGAATTCATATACATATCTTTTTCATATCTACATTAATATAAGCCATTAATCAGTGACTAAAATATACAAATTTCAAAATATTTTTTCAGAAAGATAATTTTTCATTCATTTTTGACTTTTATGAAATTTTTTAGATGTTATATATTTGAAGGTACTTTTTTTTAGTACCATTAAGTTTTCAGCTCAAAACATACTTTTAAAATGAAATTTCTGAATGATCATCCATTTCTGGAACAGTTAGCATTAGAAAAAACAAGTAATCAGACAGATCAAATTGTAATTTATTTTACTTTCAGGGAAGGGACCTTATCTAAATTTAGTAATCTGCCTTTGTGTTGGCTTTAGTGGGTGGGGGTTCTTTTTTTAATACACAATTTTTCTACGTAGTCAATCAAGAGAAACCAAAATTTCCTAATGTAAGATAATTCAGTTTTTCTTTTAATGTTATTTCTTGGACAGATAGCATTTTTCAGAGATTTGTGTTAAACATAGTAAAAAAATTCGCTCCACAAGAAAAGAAAAAAAGAGAAACGATTTTTTTCAAGAAAGATTCCCCAAATGAAAATAAAAAAAATTACAGTTTTTCTCTCTTGATGAAGTGAAATTCTGTCAGGATTGAACACGTATGTGTGTTGGTATCTACACTAAAACAGAATATTAAGTAAAATCTACCTTCGTCCTAAAAAGGATAGATATCACTTCGTAAGAGGGTCACTCCAAAAGTAATGCCTCTAAGGGATAGGAACAAGTGGGCTTTCATATCAATGACTTGAAGGTTTATAATCATACATTTGTTGTATCTGAGTACCAAAACTCACTGTCACAATTATTAGAGAATGAGGAACACAATTTGGACAGTAATAGTAGAGGAAATGTATTATGGTTCAATATTTCCTTATGCAAACTAATATAAAATAATTCATGAAACTTAATAGAAAGGATATTGGAATTACTTGAAATACTAAGAGTACATTAGGGAGAGAAAGTCTAACCTAGTAGTTGAAGAGCTATGAAAAATATGGGTTACCTCGTCTCAATATTGTGTATCCAATATACCTGAGAAAGAACCCAGATACAGCTGGCATGCAGATGTAACATGTTCGTTCATTCCATCACAGACATCAGAGCAGAGAAGCAGCTGAACAGGATGGCTGAAAACAGCTCTCATTGAACAATAACATAGCAGCAGCCAAATCAGATTGAGAACCACAAGGGAGACCACACCAACTAACCACTTCTAAAGATGAGTGTTTAATAATTTGAACTAGTTACCTTATAAGATTATTGACCACTAAAAGAATATAATAAGCACAATACATGTATGTTTTTTGAAACATCTATTTGACTTGTGTTTTTCCTTTCTTATGACTCATTTAGGGAGTTGATAAATTTTCCCATAGAGTCTTTAATAAAATAAAATTCGTCCTAAAATGACTCACATCAAAGTCTGGTAGGATATGAGGTCTGTTGGGGCAACCCCCCTGCCCACAAGGAAGATGCATTCACTTGTGCTAGTGTAGTCAAATAAGTACTTACAATTGATGTGTTGGAACTGGGAGTGTGGTCAAGCAGTGTTTATTGGCTTGCTGTAACTAATGAGAAAGCCAGAAGGGGAGAGAGGTGGCTTCTTATAGGAGAGTGCAATGCATGGTGTGTAAGTGGGTGGAGATTAAAAGACACCTGCTGGTCATTCAGGCAGAGGCGTTGGTGAGTGACAAAGATGAATGAAGAGCATAGGAAGAGAAAGCAGCAAAAGGAGAAAGGAGTGAAAAACCACAGCATAGTATTTATTGTTGAGACTGGAAAAAATAGCAATTTATTAAGCTTTTTGCTTAGATGTGGCATAAGGCCGTATGAATGGGGCACCCAATGACACTCAGACTCACTTAATGAAGGTTTGTTAGTCTAGTTTGCTAACCATTACACCACCAGAGGCAGGAACAAATAGGTAATTTATTAAGTTTTTTCTTAGATGTGGCACAAGGCCGTATAAATGGGGCACCCAATGATACTCGAACGCACTTGTGGCAGTTAGTAATCTTTGTCATCGATTTTATAATGCTACTTTGGTCACGCTACTAAACTAAAGTAATACTTTAGAAAGCAACGTATGTAATCCCTACACCTTCTATTCAAGTATATTCTCACTGGAAACTGCAAAACCAGTTTAGTGACTGTATGAGAAAGGGTTTTGTAGCTGAAAACTTTCTCTATTCGACGATGTTTTTGTTCTCCTTTGTATTTTCTGATAAAAACTTGATAGAATTTTACAAGAGATTTAAAATTAAATCAAATTTGGTTTATCAAAATTGGAATATCAAATATCAATTATCTATTTAAAATTGACTTTTAAACGAATATATACGATAAAGAAATAACCGATTAAATATTTTTGCACGTAAAAAAATATTTCATAATAATTTTTCGTTCTCCGTTGATGAAAAAACAAAAACAAAAATAAGTCTATTCGTTAAACGTACTAGGCAATTTGTAAACAAAGAAATTAAGTGGACGTCATACTTACTTATCACCGTCTTCTTTCGTCTGATCTGTTTTCAATAGGAAAATGCAATATTAAACAAAAACAAAGTTTAAATAAACTTATGCTTTTCAGTTGAATCAAATTAATACAACCGTCGTTTCTGAACGTTGCAAAATTATTTCTAAAGAGCGTTACTCAAGGGAGATAATTAATAGGTAACCAAGCCTTCAACTATAGACCAAGTGAAACACGAGGTCAATTCATGTAATTAATGAAGAAATAAAACAAAAAAAAAAAATCCAACACCTGGTAAAAAAAAAAAAAGGTATATATGAGTGTTTTGTTAAGTTTAGACTGCTACAAATTTATATTTTTTGCGACAGATTTTCCGGAGAGTTTGGAAATAATTAACACCAATTACCATCCATTTTCATCGTTTAACATTCCACTAAAAATAACAAAATCTTGTTATCTGATTTAGAAGAAAATTAAGTCTTGGTTCAAAAAATTGTTTGGTATTTACTTCTTTATCAGCAGGAATATATATATATGAATATTTAGTTTTAAGGCATATCAACCCTTGTAAGTTATTCAATGCCGAATCCTGTGTATATATATATATATATATATATATATATATATATGCCATAACACCAAATCAAAGTAAACCTAAGGATTATTATTAGTATTTAAAACATAACCATGAGAAAACAAATGATTATTATTAGATAGAAAGAATTACTTGAAACCATATAGTTATTTGAGTGAAATAAGAATACTTGAAACCATACAACAGTGTGCAAATCATTTGTATTAGATAGGAATATTTCATATATATCTGTCAGCAAAAAAAATTTTTAAGAATCAACTACACAAAAAGTGGAAATACAATGACTGTGATTCCCTGACATTTAGGCATAAAATAACCCTACATGGGTCGACATTCTGTTAAAATCAATCCATCAATCATATAAAATCATACAAATATTTATGCATCTTCTACATAAATTTGGAAATTTATATAATGAACAAAAATTCTCAATTTAGCCAGCACAATAATTAAAATACTTGAAAAATCTCATCTGCTTTTAAAAGAAACAGTCAAAATAATTATTCTGTATGCAAATAATTTAACTTTTGAAATGCTTCAATTGTCAAGTAATTGAAAATTCTCTATATTATTCAATAAGTTTAAAAAGTAAAGATTAAAAATTTAACCTCACAGTGATATATCTCAGATCATATTTAAAAAAGCATATATGGGGAACTGAGATTTAGTTGTATTTGGTTCTAGGTTTTGATATCTGACTCTAATTGTCTTCATACATTTTTTTTTAATTTTAAATTGAGGAATTATATATCAAAAATTGAATTTCTATGACCAGAAAATCTGGCATGCACTGTGCGTGACATTCAGAAACACTTGACAGCTGTTTTGACTTTATTCTCATCAGTATTATATACTGTGATCTCCTCCACTGGAGATTGAACCAGTGACCATAGAATGCAGAGCCAAAATTTATCACTGAGCTACTGGTCCACATTTTATTCAATTTGTTTTCTTCTTTACTCCATTCGATTCATTGGTATCTTCTTGTCTGTGAAGGCAACAAAATAATTACAGAAGGAAGGAAGAAAAGAGACTAAGATACTTTTTAAATTTCAACTTTATTTTGGGGTTGCATACAGCTACTCTGTAGCAAAGAGATGTCTTCCTGGACAATTGGAGAACAGTCTCGCTTCCCAAATAAAGCGTTGAAATGTATAAGTCATTTTTAGTGGTTGATATGCTCAAATTCAGTGTGGTCATGTCCAGTGGATGTTTTTAATATAAGCTGCTACTAGAGGAGACACGGTTTTATGCCTAGAACAAGACTTGGGTGGACACTGTTGAAATTCACTTTAGTCAGTAATAATAGTGGGGCCAGAGGTAATCTGCCCGAAACCATTTTTTTAGGGGTGAGTTACCTACCCTTAGACTTTTGTTTTTTTGTTGTTATTGTTGTTATAAAATAAATGAAACACCTCATGTATTGATAGCAGTCCTGATGTGTTGCTTCGTTATTTGATTGGAAGTTATCTCATGTCTAAATGGTTAACTGCGCTTGCCAGAAAGAAAATGGTATGTCTCCTTTAATTTTAAGGGTTTAAGTCAACAAATTCCCAACAGATTTATGCGTTGGCTGCAAGGAGCTGAGGAAAAGAAACTCTAATATCAAAGGTAAAGCTGAAGTGAGTTTGAAGGTCTACTGGTGGGAGAGTGAACAAGCATGCTGCTAAGTGGACATGAGTTTTCCCCACCAGCAACAGGACAGAAATAGGTCTTTCCAGTCCAAGTCATCACTGCTGAATGACAACAGGTTTCTTTCTGGTGTCAGTAAGTCTGTTTTTCAGGCATAATTGGATTTTGCTTCCTGTCAGAGCCTTCTGGGAACTGCCATGCCCTTGGATTTATTTTATTTCATTTTAATTTTTATTTTTTCTAATCTCTACACATATGTCAAATATGTTATTAATGAAAAAGAGAGAATTTTTAAATATTTTATTTAAAAAAAAGATTTAGAAAAGCAATTCAACTCATAAAAATTTAATATTTCAAACTTTAATGGCATTATCAACTGTCTGGGGTTATTTTATGCCTTGAAGGTAGGGAATCATGTCTATTCATATTTTTTATGTAGTCGGTTCCTAAGAGTTTTTGCAGACAGTTATATGATACCCAGCATTCCCATCTGATATAAATGGCAAACAGATCTATTTGACCCATAGATGGGACCTTAACAGGTGAGTGGACATGGAAGTAATGGTAATAAAAGAGTACTCCACATTCGCCAAACCTCTAGCCTCACCATCAGATAGTTTGGTGTCACATCCAGGAAACTTGTTGAGGGTTCTTATTCCTCTTCAGAGATGCAGTCGGCATATCCTAGAGCCTCAACTGACTAGGCTGGCAATGAATTAGTACACCACACTCCTCAGATCTCCAGAACTGGAGCCTTACCAACAGATGCAGTTTAGTGTCATTACCACAATACCCCTTTTGGGGTGGTCCTTACCCTAATGATTCAGTCAAAGTATTCAAACACTCACCAACAAAGAGTAAAAAAGAATTTTTAAAAAAGTTTTTTTTTGTTGGTATTCTGTACAAATTTTAACATTCTAGATTTTTCCTTCTTGGAGTTCATGCCTTTAAAACAAAAAAACTAGGACCTTCTCGTACAGTTCAGTATTAACCAAGACAGATTAGTTAACTAAATAAAATACAAGGCCAGACCTTTCTAACTGGGATGGTCACCGCTAAATTCATGCACCCCCCCTTGTAACATTGTAATTCTAGCCAAATGTAATAAAAGTGTAATGTTGCCTCATCGACATAGCACTAAAGAAAAATACAGTTGCAACGTTACCCTTTAGACACAACATGAAATGAGTCAGTTGGTTTCTTGATATGAAGGTTTATTTTTCATTTTCCAGCCTAACAGCAGTCACAACAAGAAAGAGAGAAAGTCAAAATACGTCAACTGATTAGATATACAGTAAGATATGAGCCCTAAGAGACAGATAATGTAAGCAGTGGATTTAGTCTTTTTGTCTGGTTTGGTTGTAGTTTTGGGTGTGTCAATTTCTTAGTGTCTCATCTGGTCTCTCCATCGCCTCCAGATCTCTGACTCTGAACTTTGAACTAACCCAACTAAAATAAATTACTCTGCTTATATCATATATTAATTATCTCATAAACCAATGAGGATAAGAACTTGTGTCATTAACTCCCAGTGTCATGTCATTCCATTCCAAGTCAGCCAACATTGTTTACTTTTTAACATCCTGTCTACAACCCTGAGTTCAAAACAAAACCCCTATTTTGACATGAGCTGACATGCTGGTTGTTGTTAGTGCATGTCTACAACCTTTTCAATGTGACCTACATATCAATTCAAAAATATAAGCCAAACTACAATTTATCACCAAAAATAAGATAATTAACTGATATAATTAATTACCATCCTTAGTTATATAGCAATGGGAGAATGAAGTGACCTCCATCATAAGCATGTATGTATTTACCAAACTCTCTGCATGAGCAGGATGCAACACAAGGTCAATTTTTAAGTGGAGTAAAACAGATTTTAATTCAATGTTTTACTTCTCCTTGGCCAGTTATATGGTTTCAAGTAATTAATAATAACCCTTAGTTGATAATTATAGCTTCAAGTAACTATTCCAAATACAAATTTATAGTTATATGGCATCAAGTATTCTTATCAAATACACACAATTTTAAAACATTTGATCCTAAAATGGGGCCATAGCAAGTACTACCACTCCTAGGTTGGTTGGTTGTTTGGGTTTTATGGCATATCAACCTTTGTAGGTTATTTAATGCCAAATCCATTTTTAATCAAATAATCAGTTCTATTTCAACCAATTCAGTTTAGCATGAGCACACAGTTTAATTGTCAAAAACATTTCTATTTCAAGCTATTCAGTTTTTTCAAACAGTTCTAATTCAGCTAATTCAGTTTAGTATAAGTACAGATTTTCTTTACGCACAGTTAAATGTCAAAACATTTCTATATTAAACAATTCAGTTTAATGTTAGTACAGTTTCATGTCAAAAACAGCTCCATTTCAAATAATTCAGTTTAGCATAAGTACACAGTTTAAATGTATGTACGGTTTAATTGTCAAAAACATTTCTATTTGAAGCTATTCAGTTCAGTCAAACAGTTTTATTTCAAACAAATCAGTTTAGTATAAGTATGCAGTTAGTTCTATTTAACCCATAGATAGGGCTCTATCAGGTGCTAACTTTCCAGGCCAGAGTGGACCAGGGAGCAATGGCTATGAAGGGGTGCTCCGCATTCCCCAAAGCTCCAGAATTACAGGAATCTCACCATCAGATTGTTTAGTGTCATATGCAGGACACTCATTGGGAGGGTCTTAACTCTCTGCAGAGATTCAGTCAGTGTATTCTACAGCCCCAGCCGATTGGGCAATACCACTCCTAGTCTGAGTAGATCTGGGAGTAAAGGCAATGAAGGAGTACTCCACACTTCCCAAATATTCAGAACTGGAACCTCAATATCAGGTGCAATTTAAAGCCATACCCAGGACACCTCTTTTTGTGTGTGTGTGGGGGGGGTCACCCCTCTGCCAGGGAGACAGTCTGCATACTCTCAACAGAATACACCAACCACATCTCTGCAGAGAGGTAAGACTCCCTCAACAGGTGTCCCAGATATAACATTAAACAATCTGATAGCTTGGCTCCAGTAATGCTAGAGCTTTGGGGAATGGTGAGTTCCCCTTCACTGCCATCACTCCCAGGTCCACTCTTGCCCGGAGTGGTAGCATCTGATTGGGTCTTGTCTAATTGATTAAATAGAACTATTTGACATTTAAACTGAATGAAAACAAATGACTTATACTAAATTAAATTATTAGAAATAGACCTGCTGGGTCATTTAACTGTGTTTAAACAAATGACAGATGTTTAATTGAATTGTTAGTGATACATAGCAATACTTGGACTTAAGCTAAATTGAAATTATAAGAAAAATTACGAGTTATCCTCTTGACGGCTGTGTACCTGGATGTGGAGAGGCCGAGAGTAGAGGGAGTAAGCTGGACGGAAGGACTTGAGCATGTGACTTGGGCACGGATAGAGGCAGAAGTGACTAGGGTCTCCATGAGGCAAGATATGGCTAAAGACAGCCTGGTAACTGAGGGTGTTAGCAGACCACCCAACTCTGCAAACAGAACCCTGAAAATAATTTGAGCCCAACAAAACCAAATGTCCACAGCCGCTTAAAACAGTCTTAAACACAACCTGAAAATATACAGAAAGACAACAGGACATTCAGCAACCATAAATAAGTGTATTGTAATTTTAACTTTGTTCACTTAAAGACTATTGACTGCTTAAGGAATATGCTTTAACAAACCTTTCATATTTCTTATATAAACATATTTAAATGTCTTACCATGTTGCTTATTCTTTCTTATGACCCATATGGCGGTGTTGTTAAATAAATTGTAAGAAATAGAAGTTTGATCATTTAACTGTATATATTTACAAAATGTCTTTACAAATCCTACATTCAATATATATGTAAAAATAGAATTTGGCATTATATAACCAACAATGGTTGATATGCCATGAAACCAAACCAAACCATAAGATTTAAATATCAATAAATGAGTAAAACTTTTAAGTAAATGAGATGGCGTTAAATGATGGCATAAAACAATTCTTTCTAAGTCCTTCTGAATATTCAAAAAAAGCTTACCTAATTTTGGCTGGAGTTTCAAATTATCAAGACATATCTGTTAGCCTTGAAAATCAGGATATTAATTGTGTTGTTAAATAAATTGTAAGAAATAGAAGTTTGATCATTTAACTGTATATATTTACAAAATGTCTTTACAAATCCTATATTCAATATATATGTAAAAATAGAATTTGGCATTATATAACCAACAATGGTTGATATGCCATGAAACCAAACCAAACCAAACTATAAGATTTAATAAATGAGTAAAACTTTTAAGTAATTGAGATGTAATTAAATGATGGCATAAAACAATTCTTTCTAAGTCCTTCTGAATATTCAAAAGAGCTTACCTTATTTTGGCAGGAGTTTCAAATTATCAAGATATATCTGTTAGCCTTGAAAATCAGGATATTAATTGTGTTGTTAAATAAATTGTAAGAAATAGAACTGTTTGGTCATTTAACTGGGTATATTTACAAAATGTCTTTACAAATCCTATATTTAATATATATGTAATAATAAGATTTAGCTTTAAATAACCAACAATGGTTGACATGCCATAAAACCAAACCAAACCATAAGATTTAAATATTAATAAATGAGTAAAACTTTTAAGTAATTGAGATGTAATTAAATGATGGCATAAAACAATTCTTTCTAAGTCCTTCTGAATATTTAAAAAAGCTTACCTAATTTTGGCAGGAGTTTCAAATCAGCGAGACATATCTGTTAGCCTTGAAAATCAGGATATTAATAGTGACCTTTACTTCAACTCAAACAATAACACGGACCAATGGTGCTTTTAGGAATTACTTAAATATTCCAGCTTCACTAGAAGCACAAATAAGTTATAACTTTTTTTTTTTAAAGACGCAACTTTGGAGTGGGCATGTTAGCTCTTTTTTATTGTCGATGACAGTAAAGAAAAACATTATTTTACAATCATATAATTTTATCAAATCAACTTTTGTAAATTTAAAGTTTCAAAAATGATCATTTCTTGTATTTATTTAAAAGAAATTTTAAAAAAGGAAAATAATTATTGTCGTAAAAGTTTAATGATTCCATTTGAGAGGAATTGTTGTAATAAACCGGGAATAAAACACAGTTATCTTCCTTGAAAATTGCTCTTTAAAAATAAATCTGTCAATCACAAATATTAGCGGCTTTTGAATATAACGAGATTATTAAAAAGAAAAATTAAAAATTAGTTATTTAGAATTTTAACGTTAAATTGCCCACAGGAATTCAAATTGCTTGAAAGAAGTAAGTATAATGTTCGCGTTAATCTTTTTCGTTAATATAATAATAAAAAAAAATACTTATATTCAGAAAGACTTTCTTTTATTTACAAAGAATCAATGAAATTATTTCATGTTAGAATATAGATCGTTTGATTTTTAAAAAATATCTGGAATTAAGCAATTCTTAAAAACAAGCAATCAAAACAAAAAAAAAACGATTTGTTTCGGGAAATTTATTTCACTTTTTAATATAATCGTTAAGCTCCCCACCACCAATCGTTTTCCATTCATCCGGCCATTTTAACTCGAAGTCACTTAAAAATTATATTTAAATTTAAGAAAAACTGTACGTAATGATGGGTTTTGTCAGTTATGTATAAACATAAGTTGGGCGTAACAATAAATAAATAAATAAAAACTTTTACTTGCATTACAGTAAAAGTAAGTTTTTCGTTGACTTTTCATGTTTTTACTATTGTTTTCGCTAAAATAACTCTTGGAATACTAGGTAAGTGGTAGAGAAGTTATTTAGTCGGGTACCCCTCTCCTACAAGGACCAGGATTGTGTAATAGTTATTGCTGCAAGTTCGAATTCTGGACGAGGCTTTTTGCATTTCCCATTTGGGCTAATAGAAAGAGAAAGGTATGTACCCAAGTATTCTCCCTTCAGGTATGGGTAAATAGTAGGGCAGAAGATACTAGAGCAGACTAGGCTCTTTAATATTGGTATGGCGACCGGTCTAGGAGAATGAAAACTCTGAATTCGAACCTGTTAAACTCCGCTTGAAAAATTGACCTTGTGTCTCAACCTGCTTTTGCAGAGGTTGGTAAATACATACATGTTAACAGGAATATATCCATGGGACAGTGTACTATTGGTACACGACACGAACAATGCATAAAACGGAAGGAAAAACCTAAGAAACTTAATTGCATATACAAGAGCACTTGATATTTCATATGTACGATTTATATACTGGTGATATTACATGGAAAATACACGAATTTTCTCAATGGTAGAATTATACACATATTGTTCCAATACCATGATTGAATCCATTAAAAAAAAAACTTTAAAAAAATTATTGTAACCCCATGAATTTTAAGTACTTTAGAAAACAGAGAAAAAAAGCTTTACCGAGAAAACAGTCATTTCATTGCATGTTATGTTTTCCAGTTGACGGTATATTAAAAAATAAAAAAGTGAATGAATAAGAATAGTCACTTATAAAAAAATTAAAAAAAAGGAAATATTTCTTAGACGGGTCAATATATTGAATAAAAAATTTTCCCAACTTGTACAAATGTTAATTTTCTCTCGATAATCTTTATCATATTGGAAATACTATAAAAGAAAAACTCGATATAAAAATTCTCAGTCGACGATTGAAAAGTTGCTTATACCTTGTTTAAAACTGTGAAGTTACAATTTCCATGACATAAGTTTTAGGCTAGATATGTACAAAAACATGCACCTACCAAAGTACCAAAGAGAAAGATAATCTGTTCCCCTTTGTCAAGAGGATGCCTTTTTTCTTTTACGTATGCGTCATCCCCTTTTCCTGGGAGTTTCTGCAAATTTAATAGTTTTATTTATTTATTTATTTTTTAATTTAATTTAAAATTTTTTTTATTTATTCTTTCGTTCCCTACAGGTCTTTCATTGGAGTCTCCTCAGGTATCCAGGATTGTATTCTGGTCAAATTTATTAATGCTGTAGTTTGGATGGTTTCCACTTGTCCTTGTTATATAGTAGGATTCAGATCTCTCTCAATTTATGATTTCATTCAAAAACATACATGTGGCTGGAGAAGGGTAGCATTCGACTGGATGTTAACCTGACGGGTGCTGCCGAGACAATGAATAAAATGTGTCTTTGCGCAAGAGGTTCCGCGGAGGGCTTCCGGGCGGGAATGCAGGAAATTAATTCTCATTAACAAAATACCTTTTTTCAGCCAATCATAAATCTTCCCCCTAAAAAATTTCCCAGTACCCACTTGATCCAAAGAGCAGCTATTTAAGCAGCAAAGATCAGCTAAGGCAGGAGACTGACCAGAAGGGTGGAAGGGAAGAACACGCTACAGCCATAAAAACTCATCTGAACACCCACCTGCTGTGACAACTGCTGACTTAGCTACAACGCCATCCCGTCCACAACTACTACTACCTTTGAGATCATCTGATACCCCCATCACCCTTATACCACCATACCAACCAAGTGAGTTTCTTAGAACTTATAACATACGTGATCTTACATGAACTCTGCTTTCAGACACACAACTCGATTTGCTCCTTCACTTGATATTGTATGCTACAATTTTGTACAGTTGATTCTTCGCCTCATCGCCGTGTTTTTCCAACTTGTTAATATAATTGTTTAAAAACTTTCAACCTGTTCCTTGCCACCATACACTAAATATAACATCCTCCAATTTCCATCTCTAACAGCCCTCTTACAAAGCCTTTGGGGATCATTCCAAGTGCAAAAATTACAAATAGTATTCCTGTCACCTTCATGTTACATAGCTTTTTTTTAGTTCTTTAGCAAGATCTAGGTATTTGTCTCTTTTTTTGTTTCCTTTGATTTTCACTCTGTTGTCAGCCGGGATGGTGAAGTCCACTATTTGGAAGGTTCTCTTTTTTTTTGTTTACTATCACTGGGTCTGGTCTTCTAGCCAGTGTTAGGTGATCTGTTTGTCTCTCAAAGTCCCAGAGAAGTTTGTACATCTCATTCTCAAAGACAGATTCCAGTTTGTGCATATACCATTTGGCAGTAATGTCAAATTTGAATTTCTTGCACTGTTCCCTGCGTAGTTGTGTCTAGTCTTGGACTTTTTTGTGTAAGTTTGCTGCATTCACTTTTTATGTGATTAATCATTTTGTCTCTATCATAACATAACCTATACTTGCAATTCTGTTGCATCTTATCTGTATTCGCTTTAATGTAGTTGGTCCATATGGTGTTGTTTTGTGCTGCTGTTAGAATAGATTTCTGTAGCCATGTCTAAGTCTTTTTGTGTGAAATTTTGCTAGTTTGTCTCTTGAAATAACCGTACAGTTGTTTTTGTTTCCATTTCTGTTTTCTAGTTGTTCTATTCATCATTATGCTATGATAAGTCTTTCTTTGCTCTTCTGCAATTATTATTATTATTATTATTATTGTGAGTTTCTCATATCAGCATCAGCTGATGGTCTTTCACTGGAGTCTGAGTGACAGCGAATCTCTTTAGGTCTCTTGGACTCTTCTCAGTATTCTGGCTGATATCCATATTTACCAACCCCTCCGCTTGGGCAGGATATGACACAAGGTAAATTTTTAAGCGAAGTTTAACAGGTTTGCATTCAGTTTTCCTTCTCCACGACCAGTTGCCTCACCAAGGCTGAAGAACCTAGTCTGCCCTACTATTTATCCATAGCTGGAGCGAGAATAATTGGATTCATACCTTTCCCAAGGGTATTAGTGCTATGTGAAATGCAATCAGTCTTGTCCAGGATTTGAACTCGTGTCGCTGTGTTGATTTCCTATGACAATAACCATTACACCACGGGCACCTCCACTCACAGGCATCTCCATGTTCTGGCTGATATCAACAATGCTGTAGTCTGGATGGTTTTGATTCATCCTCTGATTTCCAACACTACCAGCCCCCTTCCGAAGCCTTTGACTGAAAACAGAATCAACTAAAATCCGTTTTATAATAACAATATATATTTAGGTGTGTGTGTGGGGGGGCGGAGTTTGTCTGTATGTCTGTCCATGAAATCAGTTTTGGTTATAAAGATCTTAATACAATTTGGCAGATCATTTAACATCAGTTTCAATCAATAATAATTCTGATTCTGTTCTTTTTCACTCTTTCAGAAATTGCCATTCATAATGCTATATGAATAAACAAAGAAACAAGTAATATTGTGCATGCTTTCAAGAAATGACATCAATGGTTGTGGCATTCTATGTAGTTTTTTTTCTTGTTAATAACTGCATCTTATTAAAGTCAAACACACACATATGCATTATGGGTTCTTTTATATATATATATATATACACAGGAAGAAAGAAAGGATGTGGTGTGAGATATTACTTTCACCCTCATGTTTCACAACTTTCTTAGTTCTCATCTCACTTTTCCCTTTCTCTTATTATTATTATTATAATTATCATTTGCTTTTTCATCAAAAGTACATGAAAGTGGCCAAAAAATTCAACTTGCTAGTAAATTTTAGTATTCTCCAGTGCATGGTGGTTGAAATTTTTCATATTTCTGATAGCCACAGTTAAGGTCCTGACTATTATAGGTTTATCACCTGGCGCCTGAGGTGCCCCATTTTAGGGGAATACCAATGAGGCTTAAGGCATTTTTTGAGCCACCAGGTATTTCTGGGCTATGGCCCTGCACCTGGCACCCACTTAAAAAAGGTCTTGTGCCACATTTTGGTATTTGTGGAATACTGAATAAATACCAGGTCTGTATTGGATTACAGCCTGTTTTATTTTTGTCTACCAACTGGACGCAAGTTAGGACCCCATGCTGGTAAATGTTATTGTTATTATTTTATATTATTGTTATTATTCTACAACAACCATTCTCTATCTTTTGGCTTTGAACATATATATATATATATATATATATATATGTATATTTTTTTTTTAATTTGATACATTTCAAAGGACAGAATTTTACACATATTACATTTATATCATTAGTGGGACATCATTATGAATATTTTTATGTCAGTCATATTGACTAAACAAATGACAGCATAAATCTCATACTGACATTCACAGTCAAGAGTTCCTCACAGTTCACTGGATTCCTTTGTTTATTAGTACCGTTCACCAGTTTGAGAAAATAACTCCATAAACTTGAACATTGTAGACAGTTGTCTCAACTTTTCAATGACTTTAACATGATCATCTTATCATAGCAGCTCAGTTAGCTGGGGCTGTAAAATACACCGACTGCATCTCTGCAAAGGGGTAAGACCCCTCCCCAACAAATGTCTTTGACATGACATTAAAACATCTGATGGCGAGACTCCAGTCTTGGAGCTTTGGGGAATGTGGAGTACCCCTTCATTGCCATTGCTACGAGGTCTACACTGACCCATAGTGGTAGCACCTGATAGGGTCCCGTCTATAGGTCAAATATAACAAATTGTGTGCAGACAAATGGTATGTTAAATTGTGACTGTTATATAACAATACTTTATATTTAATATGTACATATAAAGAGGATTTGGCATTAAATTACCTGCAATGTTTGATAGGCTATAAAACTAAACAAAACCATGTTTTTTTAATATATATGTATAAAGAGAATTTGTCATTAAATAACCTACAATGGTTGACATGCCAAAAAACCAAACCAATGAAAATCTTATCATATGATTCAAATTTACATAACTGAATTAAAATGAGGTTTTTTGCATTTCCATTTGCACTAATGCCCATGAGAAAGGCATGAATCCATCTTGGTTTCTGTACTCTACAGTCTTTTTCAAGTGTTTTTTGTCATGCTCAGTAAGCTGCCAGAAATTCAGAATTTTTATTTTAATCATGGGTTTAGACTATTCTCATTTCACTGTTTGCACCCGTGTAATACTTCTTCTCCATTGATCATGGCTTAAACCAATGCAATTTTTTTGCCTCGGGTATCACCTCCCATGCATTGCTTGTTTTCCATTGATCATGGCTTAAACCAATGCAATTTTTTATGCCTTGGGTATCACCTCCCATGCATTGCTTGTTTTCCATTGATCATGGCTTAAACCAATGCATTTTTTTATGCCTTGGGTATCACCTCTCATGCATTGCTTGTTTTCCATTGATCATGGCTTAAACCAATGCAATTTTTTATGCCTTGGGTATCACCTCCCATGCATTGCTTGTTTTCCATTGATCATGGCTTAAACCAATGCAATTTTTTATGCCTTGGGTATCACCTCCCATGCATTGCTTGTTTTCCATTGATCATGGCTTAAACCAATGCAATTTTTTATGCCTTGGGTATCACCTCCCATGCATTGCTTGTTTTCCATTGATCATGGCTTAAACCAATGCAATTTTTTATGCCTTGGGTATCACCTCCCATGCATTGCTTGTTTTCCATTGATCATGGCTTAAACCAATGCAATTTTTTAATGACTCAGGTATCACACCCACGCATTTTTGTTTTTCTGGTGGTCACTTTGTTGATTTTATCAATGACTGGATGTATCTGTCAATTTCAGCTGCTGGGTTCACTGCTAGTGAAGGTAATATATTATATCTGAAGTCTAACATCTTGATGTAATTATCTGTTGAGCAGTTAATCATCCAATTAAGAACAATTTATGAGCCTGGTCCGAAGCAAAATTACTATGAATGTCTTAATTTCATCAAAAGTAACATTATTCTATGTGTTTATATATGAGTAGGTGATAGCATTGGTCATTCCCTGGAATGTGTATTTGGTATTTGCTGCTGCAACTTTTCCAAGAGTGAACTGACTGCCTAGTCAACTGGGGCAGTAGAATATACCAACTGCATTTATGCAGAAGGGTAAGAACCCTATAATGAGTGTTCTGGATATGACACTAAACAATTTAATGATGAGGCTGCAGTAATACTGGAGCTTTGGGAGAATGTGGAGTACTCTTTCATTGCCATCACTCCCAGGTCTACTCTAGCCTGGAGTAGTAGCACTTGATAGGATCCTTTCTATGGGTCAAATAGAACTGTTTTATATTTAAACTGTGCAAACCAATGAATTATGCTAAATTGTTTGAAATAGAACTGTTTGATCATTTAACTATGTGTAAACAAATGACTGATTATTAATTGAATTGTTTGTAATAGATAGCAATACTTGGAACCCTTTGACTGCATTTTCTTATACTAAACCAAATTGTTAGAAATAGAACTGTTTTATCATTTAACTGTGTCTCTACAAAATGTGTTAATAATCCTATATTTAATATATATGTAGAACAGGATTTGTCATGAAATAACCAATAATGATTGATATGCCATAGAACCAAACCAAACCATATCAATGCAAAAAAGAAACATTAATCTACAATATATATATATATATATATAGGAAGAAAAATGATAAAGAAACATGATATCATTTAGAAATGTTGTTGATTTTTAGAATAAACTTGTTTTTGCTCTCCATGTAATACCCAAATCTTTTCCACCTTATATGCCCATCAAGAAACTTAAAGATGTACTTTTTATATTATTTCAGAAACATAAGAAATAAATTTTTGCTTCCACCCTGTAGACTGTACTTCTGAAGAGGGATTAGACCACTCCCAACAAGGCCACCTTTTGGCTGTGTTGGTGACAAACTGTAATGCTTCAGGGTGATATCCTGGTGGCTGAGTAGTCTTTGACCTATTAATCAACTTTGTCAAGTGACTTGCAACTGTCTACTTTGACCCTTACAGGGCTCAACAGTTGGTTAAGAGAGGCCTGATTAGATCACTCACCTGGTCATGTCAAGCCTTATCTCCTATATGATTTTCCCAACTGTATTCTTCAAATTGCTCTTCTGGCAAATAAATGACCAACCCTATTTTATCTTAAAGGTGCTAGAAGATGGTGGCTGAGGGGTCAACTGTATTAAGATAACAATAGTTGAAAGCATCTAAATTGTGTACAAACAATTGATTAATATTAAATAGAATTATTAGTTTTAGTTATACTGGAAAGTATTTAACTGTGTGCAAATAAAGGAATAATGTTGAATAGAATTATTAATATCAGATAGAACTGTTCCTTCTTTTACTAAAGATTATTAGTTATTTGAAATAGTACAGCTATATGCAAGTTGTTTATATTAGACAGGAACACTTGATAAATAGAATCACTCATGTTAAAATAGCAATACTTGAAACCATTTAATAGTGTGAAAAAAATGATTAATATTAAATAGAATTATCAGTGTTGAATAGCCATAGATAAAACCATTTAATTATGTGCAAAAAAAGGATTAATATTAAATAGAAATCTTGCCCAGTTGGCTGGGGCTGTAGAATACACTGACTGCATCTCTGAAGAGGGGTAAGACCCTGCCCTAAGAAGTGTCCTGGATATAACATTAAACAATCTGATGGTGTGGGTCCTGTAATGCTGGAGCTTTGGGGAATGCACAGTACCTCTTCATTGACATCACTCCCAGGTCCACTCTGGCCCAGAGTGGTAGCACCTGCTAGGGTCTTATCTATGTGTCAAATAGAACTAAACTACATTCTTATGCTAAACTGAATTACTTGAAGTAGAACTCTTTTGATATTTCAACTGCATACTTATGTAAAACTGAATTGTTTGAAATAGAACTGTTTTTGACATTGAAACTGTACTCACGCTAAACTGAATTGTTTGAATTAGAATGGTTTGACTAAACTGAATAGCTTGAAATAGAAATGTTTTTTAACAAACTGTGTATTCATGCTGAATTGTTTGGAATAGAACTGATTATTTGTATAAAAATGAATTTGGCATTAAATAACTTACAAAGGTTGATATTCCATAAAGCCAAACAACCAACAATTGAATAGAAATTTTAGTGTTATTAACTGTTTGCAAATAAATGAGCTCTAAGTCATTTAAAAATAGATATCTCCAAATCATATATATCTATGTATATATGTGGTGCCTACAATAAGTTTCCAGACTTTTTCGTATGGGCACTTTTATTGATAGTACAGACATGAAATTCTAGTCCCCTTTGAAGTAATCTCCTCCGGATGCAATGCACTTGTACCATTCCAACAACTTCTGGAAGGCCCCATGGAAGTTCTCTTGTGTGAGCATATCAATGACCTTCATCACAGCCTCTTTCATTTCCTCAATTGTCTCATAATGAAAGTCTCTAAGTTTTTCCTTGAGGTTAGGGAATAACTAAAAGTCACAGGGAGTGAGGTTTGGACTATAAGGAGGCTGAGGAACTGTCTTGATGCCCATCTTGGTCAAATAGTCTGTGACAAGGATAGAGTTGTGGACTGGTGTATTGTCCTGGTGGAAATGCCACTGACTTGATTTGAAGAATGCTGGCCTCTTTCAACGGAATCTCTTCCTGAAGTCCTTTAAAACCTCAACATAGTATTCCTTGTTGACTGTCCAGTGGGAACCCAGTGTGTGTAGATCATGCCAATGCTGTTAAAAAAAGGGATCATCAAAAGTTTGTGGGTGGATTTGCTCTGTCTGACCTTCTTGGATCTGGGAGAGCCAGTATGCTTCCCCTGGGAACTCTGTCTCTTGGTCTCTGGGTCATAGCAGTAGATCCAGCTTTCATCGCAGGTCACCAGAGCATCAAGAACTGCGAGATCTGAATTGATCAGCTCGACCATCTCCCTGCTGTCATGAAAACGTCTTTCTTTCTGATCTTCTCTGAGCACCCTTGGGACAAACTTTGCACAAATCTTCCGCATCTTCAGTTCCTTGTGAATAATTGTGTGTACAATTCCTACACTGACATCAAACTGTGCACTTATTGTCTCTATAGACACATGATGGTCCTTATCCATAAAATTCTTTATTTGGCCAATCAACTCAGGTGTTCTGACTCTCTGACCTCTCATCATCCCTCACAGACTCCCTGGCTTCCTTGAATCTCTTATGCCACTCAAAAAATGATGCTCAATTCATGCAAGATAATCCAAAAGGAGTCTGAAGCATTCCATACGTTTCTGTGGCATTTTTTTCAAGTTTAGAACAGAATTTTATTGCATATCATTCTTCTAAAGTGTCCTCAGATCCAGATTGCATTTTTGAAATTCACCAGCTGTGACAATCAGGCTTTATTAGTGTGTATTCCAATTGGTTCTGTAGCTGTTCATTTGAACCCAAAATCATAAAAATTCATCAGTCATCTCATAAGATGTATAGCAATAACATAGTTAATTTTCAAGAGTCTACGACAATTTTAAATGCCTGTACAAAAAGTCTGGAAACTTATTGAAGTCACCTCGTATGTAATGTATATATATATATTTATAAACAGAATGTAACATTATATAACTCATTAGGGTTGATATGCCATAAAACACGACTAAACCAATTGACTGTATTTAATGATTCTGCAAAAAGTTAAACGTATTCTATTCAGGTTGTTGTTGTAAGTTTTGATACAAGTACGTTTGTTTTGTTGGTTAAATGTAAGATTAATAAGTTTTTTAGTTTTTTTTATCAAGAATAGTGTGTTTTTGTATACAGTGAATAAAACATAGGCAGAAACAACAATCTCATGCATTTAAATCATTTGATTATAGTAATTGAACTGTGCAATAAAATCTGAATTTATGACTGACCATGATTTATATATTGCAGCTCATTGAAAAACAACCAGAGTTATATAAGTATATAATAACAAAAGCATGAGACTGCAATTTTCTTTAATAATATCTTTTTTTTATTCCTAGATATCACTTATAAAGAAGTGCAGTTTTCAATTTTGAAAAAACATGGAAACTCATACAGAAGAGAAAATGTATTCTTGTCAAGTTTGTGAATCATCATTTTCAGCGAGTTCCAGTTTAAAAAGGCATATACGAATACATACAGGAGAGAAACCATTTTCATGCCAAGTGTGTGGATCAGCATTTTCATTAAGTTCCACTTTAAAGAACCATATGCGAATACACACGGGAGAGAAACCATTTTCTTGTGAAGTGTGTGGATCAGCATTTTCAGAAAATTCCCAATTAAAAAAGCACATGAGAATCCACACAGGAGAAAAACCATTTTCATGTGACATTTGTGGATCAGCATTTTCAGAAAGTTCCAACTTTCAAAGCCATATGCGAATTCACACTGGAGAGAAACCATTTTCTTGTGATGTGTGTGGATCGGCATTTTCACAAATTTCCAGTTTAAAAAACCACACGCGAATACATACAGGTGAGAAGCCATTTTCATGTGATGTGTGTGAATCAGCATTTTCTCTGAGTTCCACTTTAAAAAATCACATGCGATTACACACAGGAGAGAAACCATTTTCTTGTCAAGTATGTGGATCAGCATTCTCACAGAGTTCTAGTTTTAAAAGTCATATGCGCAGACACACAGGAGAAAAACCATTTTCTTGTCAAGTATGTGGATCAGCATTTTCCATGAGTTCCAGTTTAAAAAAACACATGCGAATCCACACAGGAGAAAAACCATTTTCTTGTGAAGTGTGTGGATCAGCTTTTTCAGAGAGCTCCAGTTTAAAAAAACATATGCGAATTCATACGGGAGAGAAACCTTTCTCTTGTGAAATGTGTGGATTGGCATTTTCACAGAGTTCCAATTTAAAAACACACATGAGAAAACATTCAAGAGAGAATACTCACTCTTAAGTCTGTAGATGAATATTTTCACTATTATAATTACATAGGTGAACATATACTGGTGGAAGCTATTGGAAAATAGGTGATTTGATATTTTCCCAGAAGTCCAGTTAAAAAGTCCATGTGGGGCTACACAGGTGAAGGTACCCCAAAGCCTGATCAGTAGTATCAGTGAGTTAAAAATGGTATCTTCTCTGAAAGTAACCAATTTTTAATGAAGTATATCTCTATATTTTTAAAGAGTTACTGTTTAAAAGCTCCTCTGCAACCATATTTTTTGCAGTGTGTAGAATGTTCTGAAAGATTTCTCATTAGACCACCTGTGGAATCACACAGAAGAATGGAATCCTTTTTCTGTGGATGGCTGGATCAACTTTAGGAAAATACACAGAAAAGCATGTTGCCAGGAAATGTTATTCTTTATTTTCATGGGGAAGTTCCCATGGCATTGCTGGGTTAGTAAAATGGTTATTCCTGTGTATGGAGTGAAAGAGGGAGAGGTTCTCTGTGACTGGATATACTAATCATGTGATGAGCCCAGAAGTCTTGGAGCAAAAAATCCAGTCAGACAGATTCTACCAGACGTTCCATGAGGTTGGAACGTTAAAGCTCTGAGAGAGACAACCCTAAGATACCAGATATCTTCTTCAGTGCGCCAATAAGTCCTTTAAACTCAACTTTATACACAGAGAGGACTGTATATTGTTATTACTTGTTTCACGTGTTGATTAATAAATTGTTAGAATTAACAAAGTATTAATTCATTTATTTGTTATTTATTAGAATAAACACTATACTAAAACAATAGCACAATGGTTAAATTCCTGGACTGTTACATTATGATAAGCAAGTTCAAATTTCAGTTGTACTATTACATTTACTTTTGGACTAATACCCTTGGAAAAGGTATAGATCCCCTTAATCCTGCCAGCTATAACTCAAATAGTATCACTATTGTCTTTCTACAAGGATGGCTTGGGCATTATATAACCTACAAGGGTTGAAATGCCTTTGAATAAAAAACTAATCCAACTTTATTTTCATGTAAATTTTGCAAATGATAAAAGAAAGGAATTTTTTAAATTGTTAAATTTATCATTGCAATTAATTTTACTAGTTTAATGTATGTATTTCATTTTAATCTAAAACTTCAGAAATGAATTGCCCAGTTGGCTGGGGCTGTAGAATACACTGACTGCACCTCTGCAGAGGGGGTAAGACCCCCCCAATGAGTGTCCTGGATATAACACTAAACAATCTGATGGTGAGGTTCTAGTGATGCTGGAGCTTTGGGGAATGCCGTTGCTTCCAAGTCCACTCTGGCCCGGAATGGTAGCACCTGATAGAGCCCTATCTATGGGTTAAATAGAACTAACTGCATACTTATGCTAAACTGAATTATTTGAATTAGAACTGTTTGGCTAAACTGAATAGCTTGAAATAGAAATGTTTTTGACAATTAAACCATACTTACATTTAAACTGCGTACTTATGCTAAACAATTCTTTGAAGTGGAACTGTTTTTGACATAGAAACTGTACTTACACTAAACTGATTTGTTTAATATAGAACTATTTTGACATTTAACTGTGTGCAAACAAAACCTGTACTTATACAAAACTGAATTATCTGAATTAGAACTGTTTGACTTAAAAATATACTGTGTACTTAAATTTAAAATGCGTGCTTATGCTAAACTGGATTATTTGAAATAAAACTGTTTTTTAACATTGAAACTGTACTTAAACTAAAAAGAATTGTTTGATATCGAACTGTTTTGACATTTAATGGTGAGTGAAGAAAATCTGTACTTATACCAAACTGAATTAGCTGAATTAGAACTGCTTGACTAAAATGAATAGCTTGAAATAGAAATGTTTTTCACAATTAAACCGCATACTTATGCTGAACTGAATTGTTTGAAATAGAACTATTTTCATAAAAATGGATTTGGCGTTAAATTACCTCCAAAAGTTGATATGCCATGAAACCCAAACAACCAACCAACCAAATCAAAAACAAAAGGTAACAAGATTTTTTCAGCCACAACTATTCTTTTTATCTAAAATTCCAAAAGTTTTATGTAACAACCAGAGATTGGATTTACCAAAAATTGTTCAGCTAAAATCAGAATTACAGGACAGTAAATGAGAAGTAACAATGTCGATAAAACTTTTGTGTTTGCATAATATTTTTCTACATCACATTTTCATGATTAGTAATGAATGAATTGAATTATGCAGATCATAATTCTTGGGACATGTGGATCAAATTTAAGTAATACACTGAAAAATATGTTACCAAAAATGTTATTCTTTATTTTGGAAAGAAAGAAAACAAAGTTTGTTAAGTAGGTGAATCTACTACTGGAATTATTTCAACTGATTTTCTTTCATTTGCTTTTATTGATTTTTTATCAAAATATTTTTTGAATGGGAATTGAATATAAAGAACTATGTGATGCAGGTTAGTTTTAACCAAAATCTCTTTAATCTAACTTCCAGCAGTAACAACCAATGAATGGATTGTCTAAAGAATGTTTTGATAAAATGTCAGAAAAATTATTTGCAACTGTGATAGATTTATAATTTGGGGGGAAGAAATGGAAAGTAAATGTTATATATATATATATATATATATATATATATATACTTCAGTATTTCATGTTAAATAAGAGTTATATATATATTAAAATGTGTATCTACTCTCCAATATTTTTTGTTAAATAAGAGTTTTAATTAAAGAAAATTTTAATCAAATATACTTGAGCTTTATGACTTTTGATTTTATCTGTTTTGAATACTTCATAAATTCTGCTATGGAAAAAATTTCACTTGACATGCTATTAATTGATTTATTCTGACTTGAATGTAATAAGCATTTAAATAGAAAAAGCAAACAATCTATTGTTTAAGTAATCAGACTTGTTTCAGTTTGTTAATCATTCTCACTTGTTATGTTTTTTTCTTTCTTTTTCCAACTCTGTATAGAACTTTATGCAACTGATGGGTATTGTTATTTAAATGTGATAAGCTTTTAGTTTTTATTAATTTCTATATTCTGCTGTCCAGTGTAAATATTCTCACGTAATATTCTCCTTTCTTTCTTTTTCTCTGTATAGAACTTTATGCAACTGATGTGCATTGTGACTTAAATGTGATGAACTTTTAGTTTTTATTGAATTGAATTATGCAGAACATAATTCTTGGGACATGTGGATCAAATTTAAGTAATGCCCATGGTGTAATGGTTGGAAATGGACACGGTGACATGAGTTCAAATCCTGGATGAGACTGATTGCCTTTTCACATAGCACTAATACCCTTGGGAAAGGTGTGATTCCAATAATTCTCCCTCCAGCTATGGGTAAATAGTAGAGCAGACTAGGTTCTTCAGCCTTGGTGAGGCAACTAGTCTTGGAGAAGGAAAACTCTGAATTCAAAACTGTTAAACTCTGCTTGAAAATTTACCTTGTGTCATATCCTGCCCGAGCAGAGGGGTTGGTAAATATGATCGATTTGTATATTCTGCTGTCCAGTGTAAATATTATCCTTTGAGATTCTGTTTTAGTGCCTTTTCTAACTCAGAATAGAGCTTTATGCAACTGATGTGTATTGTGACTTAAATGTGATGAGCTTTTAGTTTTTATTGATTTGTATATTCTGCTGTCCAGTGTAAATATTCTCACTTGACATTCTATTTTATTGCCTTTTCTAACTCAGAATAGAACTTTATGCAACTCATATGTATCCTGTTTTAAATGTGACAAGCATTTAATTTTTGTTGATTTCTATATTCTGCTGTCCAGTGTAAATATATTCTCACTAGACATTCTGTTTTATTGCCTTTTCTAACTCACTATAGCACTTTCTGCAACTAATGTGTATCCTGACATAAATGTAATGAGTATTCAGATTTTGTTTTATTTGTATTTTTTGCAAATATAACTTCAGTCTTAATACTTTTTATGAGTCAAAAAAGCTAATCCAACGAGCAGCAATGATCTCCATGCTTCCTCAAAGCAACCCGCTTTTATCAAGTCGGAGACCACCTCATTTGCATACGAGCAGTGATAATTTGCACGACTTTGCAAGATCAGATGGTTATAAAAAGTTGCGGGCGCCATCTTGAATTTCTTTGTTTCCCGGCCTGACTTTGAACGATGCACACGTGAGGTCACTTAAAAGGTAAGCCCCGCCTCTCCGTTTTCACAATTTTCGCCACATTTTACACACATTGGTATATTAGTATTACTTGTAACTTTAAGTAAATTACAAAATATTCAATTTTTTTCTAGAGGTTCTATATGAACTCACACTAGAAAGACATAATATAATGAAAGAAGAAATCATTGTAAATTATTTTTCAACTTTGATCTGGTGTTCATTTCTTAGTTTCTTTTCATAGAGAAAATTAATTTTATGTGATACTCTCATGAATTTCTAATTTTAGCATTGTAAATGAAAAGTAACAATCCATATAAATATTTTTATACATTATTTTCTAATATTTTATGTTGAATAAGTTTTCATTAAAAAAGATAGCAATTAAATCTGTGTGAGCTTTTATGACTTGACTTTATCTATTTTTTAAATTAATTTCTATCTTTTGCTGTTCAATATTAGTATTGACATGCTGTTTTATTGCTTTTTCTAATTCAGTAGAGAACTTTATGCAACTCATGTAAATTTTCACTTTAATATGATAAACATTTAGTTTTTATTGGTGTGTATAATCTGCTGTCCAATGTAAATATTCTCACTTAACATTCTGTTTTATAGCCTTTTCTAACTCACTATAAAACTTTATGCATCTTGTATGTATCCTGACTTAGATGAAACAAGCATTTACTTTTGATTTTTAATATTTTGTATAAATTTATAATTTTCTTTGTTTTTCAAACATACATATAGGATACAGTGAATTTTCTGCTTCACTGAGAATATTGATGCAATATTTTTTTATATTGTTTTCTGTTTTCTTTCCCAATTGTACTGAAACACACACACATTTACTAAGTCGTGTTAATTTGTATTTATTCTGCAAAATTTGTTAAAATCAATAAGATTCCTTGGAAAATATTTATCATCTTCAAGGAATGCTAACAGCATGGATTCCCTAGTCTCTTTCTTGCTATCAGTTCCTATTGGTCATTGCACTTTGCATGTTCTCTAGATGGTATCCAGTGTCTGCAGAGAGATGACGAATCTAATTTTTTTGCTGATGGACCAACACAGGTGTGTCTATTTGCAGGAATCCATTGGAGAACATCACTCATGAGTTTTTCCTTCTCCAGAAGTGCTTTGGATTGTTTGTAAGATGGGATGTAAGTAGCCATGCAGTTGCTGTTTTGTGGGGTGCTACTTCCAGAATGTGTTCAAAATAGCATATAGCATACCAACTAGATTTTTCTCCTAGTGTTTTGTTAAAGTCTACACAGTGCAACCATACAATAGTACTCAGACTGGTACAGCTTGGAAGAATTCCTATTTTATTTTTGGCCCAGTTGGATGGGGCTTTAGAATATGGAGTGGTAGCACCTAATAGGGTCCTATCTATGGGTAAAAAAACTAAACTGTAATTATGCTAAACTGAATTATTTGAAACTAACTGTTTTTACATTTAACTGTGTGTAAACAAAAAACTGTGTTTATGCTAAATTGTTTGAAATAGAACTGTTTTTATATTCAAAAGTAATTGATTGCCCAGTCAGCTGGGGCTGCAGAAAACATTGACTGCATTTCTGCAGAGGGGTAAGACTCCCCAAACAAGTGTCCAGTATATAACACTAAACAATTTGATGGTGTGGCTTCAGTAATACTGGAATTTTGAGGAATGCAAAGTACCCCTTCATTGGCATCTCTCCCAGGTCCACTCTGTGGGTCAAATCGAACTAAACTGTGTACTTATGCTAAACTGAATTATTTGAAATTAACTGTTTTTACATTTAACTGTGTTAACAAAACTGTACTTATGTTAAACTGAATTGTTTGAAATAGAACTGTTTTAAAAATTTAAGTGTGTGTAAACAAAACTGTACTTATACTAAACTGAATTGCTTGAAATAGAAATGTTTTTAACATTTAAACATTGTACTTATGCTAAACTGAATTGCTTGAAATAGAGCTGTTTTGACATTTAACCGTGTGTAAACAAAACTGAATAGTTTGAAGCATTTATCAAAATGACTTAATTTAGCATTAAATGACCTGAAAAGGTTTGATATGCTCTAAAACCAACCAACCAACCAACTAACCATTTTATTTTATCAAGAGATCAGATTTCCATGATTTAATTCAGATGGTGTCCACTCTACATTAAATGGCTTCCCACTAAATTTAGTTGATCAATACGTATAACTCAGGAGCAGTATCTCATCTACTGAAAGCAATGTCAACATATGGATAAGTAAAACAAGGACTGCTAAAAAAAGATTAACAACCATATGAAAAAATATATATGCAAAGCATAAAAGCCAACAAAATATTATTGTTGCCTGATTATCATATTTACAGAACAATCATATTTCATTCATGAAAAAAAAATTGATATATGTTCATATTTATGCATATAGATGATATATATGTATAATGTCTGTTTATATATATGTATTAAATAAAATATGTATATGTCTATGCTTGATATGTGCGTAAATATGTATATATACGTGTGTCTGTATATAACTGCGGATATATACATACTATATATATATGTATTATGTTTATATATATTATGTATAAATATATATACATATATTATGTATATGTGTATGTATGTATATTTTATGTATATGTGTGTGCATACATATTATGTATATGTGTGTGTGTGTGTGTATATATATATATGAATGTACATATATATGTGTGTGTGTGTGTCTGTGTGTGTGTATATATATATATATATGTGTGTGTGTGTTTATATATATTATGAATATGAGTGTGTATGTGTATATATATATATATACATATATATATATGTTTTAGCATGTTTGATTAAATAATAAAGAGACATTTTGTTTATATGACTTTATTAATATCCTTTCAAGTTTCCAGATAAGTGTCTTGGTTTCAGGTTGGAATTGGTGGATGAATTTACCAAAATTATCCTGAACACTTTCGGACCTTTCATTAGCCATCATCAAGGGTTTCTTGCATGTATAAAGAGTGTTTTTGTAAAGGGTTTTTTGAAAGAGTTTTTTAGGTTTTTTATAACATTACAAAATTATGTAAATGCAGAGTTGGATAAAATTGAGATGCTGATGAATTTAAAAGACAGAACACTATCAATGGAAATAGAATATTATCAAGAAATATAGAATATTTAAAAAAAAACAAATAAAGGCATTTTAAAACATTGTTGCTATTTTCAAAATTAATTCTATTGATTCCAAGTTTTTTTGTTTTTATATCCACCATTTCCAACCTGAAACCCAGACACTTACATATCAAGAAACTTGAAAGGATCATAATAAAATTATATAGACAAAATGTGTCTTTATTATTTAATCAAACATGCTTAAATGAGAGACTGCTGCCCAAATACACGCACACACACACACACATATATATGAGTATGGCATAATGGTTAAAGTGTTTGTCAATGGTCTGGTGTTCAATCCCAGGTTGAGTCATACCAAAGACTCAAAAAATGTTACCTGATGCCACCTTGCTTACCACTCAGCATTATAAGGTATGGAACAAGGCTAAAGTGGATGAATCTAGGGAATGGAGTAGCGCCCTCTCCTACACCTCGGTCACAGTTCTTGTATTTTCATTTCGCTTTCTTTCTCCAAAAATTAAGGTTTTTAATTAAGGGAAATAATTCGGTATGCAAGGAAAGCATGTGTCATGATTACATTGAATATTTAAATATTCTTGAGAAGACGAATCAGTCAAAAGAAGTAAATACAGAGTAATGTTCATATTCATTTCTTGGTTTTTATTTTTAAAGAAAAATACCAACAATTTTTTAAAAATCTAACTGTAGAAAGATTATTGAATTATTCTATGTGAACATATTTTTATTTTGTATTTAAAAAGTATTGTTAATTTAATTGTTTTTTTTTCTTTAAATCTTCATTCTCTGATGGATAGCATTTTTATTTTTTTCATGAAGACTAATGGCCAGATATCATATACCTAACAAAAGGCATCTAGAAATATTCCATATATATACCCGCTAGGAGTGAATAAAAGCATAGGGGTCCTCAGGGGTGGTTTTACTTGTTTGAATTTATAGATATTCTTATAACAGGAGTACAAAATTTGCGTGGTCATGCAAGCAAGTTGTCAGATATTGTACACCTTGCAGAATACGTGATTGGGTATGATGGCCTCTAGTGATGTTTCATTCATATACAACTCGTTCAAAACATTTGTTTATTTAAATGAACGAACGATCTTTTGTGTGTCACAAATCAGCAACCTAATATTCGTGATTCTTTTCATATGTATTGTATTAAACACTTGCAAATTAGTTATATTTTGTAACTTGATATTCAATTTATTCATTTGGGAGTGGATGGAAATTAAATTGGGTTACAAGAAATGCTTCAAGTAAAAAATTCAAGAGGCTGACTTTAGCAACCTTAAGATTAATAATTTATCAATCTGTAGTGGAAAGAGAATTTCATATTTTGGTTTGGCGCGCAATTTAATTCAACACTTAATTTCACCCAATCAGGATGACCTATCCTATTCAGCCTGGATCTCCTTTCCCCGGGCAGCAGAAATTGGGTAAGCTGCCAAACACAGCCTCTTTAGCTGGACAATGCCACCCATTGCAGACGTCTCACTGGCGGCTCTTAAATAGCAGCAGCAGCAGCAGCATGGACACATAAGGGAACCTATCTGATTTATGGATTCCTTCCAAGGAATCCCAGTTGAATATAAATTAGATAAATTCAACATGCCTCACACAGGCACAACTTTATGTCACCCCCAAAATTAGCTATGTCGATTCGACACACAATTAAGCTCTCAGCACCTAGCTCTCAATTCAACTCTGGGCCACTTTAATGGAGACAACGCACACTCTCCCCAAATACCAGACACACGAAACTCACCGTGACTCCAAAGTTCAATTCCTCCAACGGCAACATGGCTTTCGCTAAACTACGGCGAACACAATCCCTCACACGTCCGATGACACACACTGCCATCTCAACCTTCTGAACTTCTCATAACTGCATTTTGCCTCCTTACTCCCAATCTTACTCACCACGAGTCTTGCAGCACAAACACAAACTAAATATATCCCATGCTGCAAATAAAAACTATTCTTAAAAACACATTTCGACTATCGGCATCTTACTTCTTCATCCTTCCTTTATTACCTTACAAACTTAGCGAGGAAACAACCCAATGTAAACACGCACATTACACCATCTTCCTCGCTAACAACAACTTATCCTCACCTACAAAACAAACAAATTTATCGCTCAATCATAACAATTTAACACAGACTAAAAATCTAATTTTAGTTCATTTAAAAAAAATTATATCAGAAAATTAACATTGGAACGATCCTCTCCAAACAAACAGAAAGAAAAAGCTTCCTGACAAAAATGTTTTGAAACTGATGACTTATGCTAAGGTGAATTGTTTGGAATAGAACTCTGACCATTTAACTGTGTGTAAACAAATGACTAGTATTTAATTGAATTGTTTATGATACATAGCAATACTTGGAACCATTTAACTCAGTACCAATGAATGAGTAATGTTTAATTGAATTACTAATGTTAAATAGCAATACTTAAAACTATTTAACTGTGTACCTAAATTGAATTATTGGTATTACATAGTAATATTTGGAATAATTTGATTGTGCAATTGAATGAATTGTGTTGAATAGAATAATTAATGTTAAATTGCAATAGTTTTTTTCATCATACAACGTGTGGAAGCACGTGCGATACCCTAGCCTCATCAGCCGCCATCCAGGGTGATAACACAGTTTCGGTAGCTTAAAGCGGTACTGCCACTCCTGGCGCTACCGAGCAGCTTTTGCCACTGGATAGGGTATTTAAAAAAAACCTATGTATACATAAGATCAACTAAAAGCGGACATTACATTAGACGTTCGTTCATCTTCATTTTGGTGCAGTTTGTGATTTAAAAAAGCGTTTACTTACGGCCGTTAGATGTCATAGCAACCGTTTCTTGATTTTGCGTAATTACACGAGAATGGTGGTTACACGTGTATAACATTCGTGTTGAAATCCTTTCTACATCCGTTATCTTTTCGATTCGTTTTCTTTCATTTATGCGTTACTGCCCAAAAGCACTCGAGACAAAGGTTATATATAATTCCGCTAATGTTAAATTGCAATAGTCATAACCACTTTACTATCTGAAAACAAAGGATCGATTTTGAATAGAATTATTAGTGTTTGAGAGCAATAATTGAAATCATTTAATTGTAAAAACTTTTGCAATGCTAGCATATGAACAAGATAGTTCTAACTTATTCATAAATGAAATTACCTACAAACTAATCACTTATAAAACATATATGCATATCCATTTAAATGCGTGCAAACAAATGACTGATATTAAATTGTTACTGTTACATAGCATTACTTGAAACCATTTAACTTTGTGCAAGCAAATAATTAATATTAAATTGAATTATTCATATTAGAAATACTTGAAACCATTTAACCGTACAAAAAAATGAGCTCAGGCTCATTAACAAATGTTATCTACAAAATGTATTTACAAATCATATATATTTGATATATATGTATGAATAGGATTTGACATTATATTACCTATAATGGTTGATATGCCATAAAACCAAACTAAACTCAAAGAAAGTCCATACCTACTGATATGAAACTTATCTTGCCATTTATTTTCTTCTTGTTCCATGAAGTCATGTACAGATGTCACAGAATGGGCCTGTCAATCTTCTATATTACCCTGACACCAACTGATACGTAATCATATAAGGGTAGACATGTCATGATGATTGTTCTGTTTATTATCAAAAAAAATTTCTTGTAAGATTATTAAGTTCTTTTTGTCTAGTGGGTAGAGTGTTTGCAAGTGGTCCGGGAGACCTGGGTTCAATCCTAGGTCGTGTCATACCAAAAACTTTAAAAATGGTACTTGATACTTCCTTGCTTAACGCTCAGCAGTGTAAGGTACGTATCAAGGGTAAAGTGGAGCAATCCAGGGAAAGGAATAGCACCCTCCCCTACACTTCGGTGTAGTAGCTATTGAAAAGGGAGCCTTCTGGTCGCCCTCAACTACCGTCGCCAACTTTACTTACTTATTTTACTGACACGCCTGAGTAATATGTTCCTTCTAAGTTGTTACTATCTGAAATCCACACCCACTAATATAAAATTTGGGTTGTCATATATTTTTTTGTTTCATTAAACTATGTAAGTATATCAACCATAAGCCTTTGATAGAAAATCAGAGTTAACAAACAATTTGATTTGTTTATCAAGAAATGCCAAGTAAAAAATATTCATAAATCAACTATGTCTGCTGCTATTGTTACCAATTTTGCACATTCTCACACTGTAACGTAATGGCCGAGGGATTTTGGTTCATGCCTCTGAGTTTAGTTAGGCTGAGAACCTTTCGGCTCAGCACATGGGTTAGTTTGGTGCAAACATTGATGCAGGTGTTAATGCAGGCGCGTGCAGGTGGACAAAGGTGTCACTCAGAGATGTCACAATAGTCCAAGACGAAACGGGTGACAGAGTGTGAGTGATGTCATGCACTAGAAGCACGCAGAGGTTTGTGGAGAATTGAAAGAAAGTTAGGAGAGTTTGAAACTAGACGCCGAACGAGGAGGTTCGACTTTTGCGAGCTCGCGCCCTATGGGTGCCGCACGAGATGGGGGCCAGATGAATAAGACAGCATAGCAAGATTGTGTCTCTCCTCCTTATGTCAAAACCTTTAACTCAAAGTTAATAAAAAGGTTTCGTACCTGAACAAGAAGTCCTTACGGGTTTTCGAATTTCGAGATTCCTATGTTCTATCATTATGAACATTATATGTCCATTTCACACATGGTGTTAATTGTGGCTATAGTACAACACCACTAAAGAGATTGAGTGACCTCTCCACACCTAGAATAGTAACAGCCAAATGTTTTAGTTTTTTTGTTTTATGGTATAGCAACATTTGTGGGTTATTTAATGCCAAAACCATTCTTGTAGAACATTAGTGGTACTATTCAACTTATAGCTGGAGGGATAAAGAAGTTCATACATTTTCTAAGGGCATTAGACTGAAAGTGAATGCAGTACTCTGACTTGAGTTTGAACTCACTTCCTATGATGTCACAGTCTAGCACCATAGCAGCTATGCCATGGGATTAACCCTGTAGCTGCCTATGTGTCTGTGGTCAATGGTCAGTTGATGCTTGCTGGCATGCTATAACTGATAAGAAAACCAGATGCAAAGGGAGGTGTTTTCTTAAAGAAAAAGAGTCACATTTCTTCTACCTACTGTTTGGGGGGTGTATGGTGGTTGGTTGCAGTGAACTGTCTTCTGAGTCTTTGGTTACAATCAGCTTATTTCTGGCTTTGTGAAGTTAAATCATTAACTTAAGCTAGTGAAATAAACACACATCCTTCCTGTTAACTAGCAAAATGACCATTCCACTGAGGAGTAAAAAGTCTTTTGTTTTATTACCCCCTCACACATCTTCTGCAGAATGAGTGGTATTGAGGAGAAATTAAATTCCCTGGATGTTAGTTGGGCGACAAATGCATGGATTCTATCCGGGCAAGTATAGAAAAGTACCCACTGGTTATTCCGCGACATCAAAGCAATTGGTAAGTGTTATGGGGACATATCCTACTGTACCCCAAAGATGGACTCATCCAATCTAAACATATTCTCCGAGCTTAACTCGCTCAGGGGAGATAACTTCTCGTGCCTTACGAGACATTTGACAGACGGATTGCAAGCCGAGCACGGCTAGTACTTCCTTTGTATGACTTCCTTTTTCTGCTAATACAATAACATTCTACCTATCACCCATTGTTTGAGTTGTTCTTCCACCGGTCTTATCTGAAGACCACAACAGTAAGTGATGAAGGAAAGTGACAAGATGAGTAAGAGTTCCGGAAGAGAAAAGAAAGGGGAAATAAAGTAGCTCGAGAAGCCCTGAGAAAAATGACAGGAAGAGTTAGAAAGAAAGCAGCAGGAGGAAGGCAAAGGGAAAAACCAGTGTCTTGGTTTATTTTAAGGGGTTTGCCCAAAAAGAGATGAAAATAAAGGGTCTTTATGAAATGAAAATAAGTAGAAAATACAAAGAGGAGCTCTGATAAGTGTAGAGTACCCCTTCATTGCCATTACTCCCTGATCCACTCTGACCCAGGGTTGTAATATTTGTTAGGGTCCCATCTAGGAGTCAAATAGATTAATTCAAAAATTAGCTTTGATCTGGTTTCTTTGTTTAATAGCATATAAACTCTTGTAGGTTTTTTAATGTCAAAGCCAGCTGTCTTGAAGAACAGTAGTGTTGGTTGTCTAAATTTCTGAGACGAAACTTGTTGATTTTTATCATTATGGGTTTTCGGCCGATATATCCTCCGGCCTTCTTCAGGTGTTTGTCGAACTCGGGAACCTTCACGGAACTTTGAACTACGTTCTTTATTGAAACCATGGGGGTCGTCTGTTCTAATTCTGTTAGCCATAACCAGGTACAAGTGTTAAGTATTCCTATATTATTACTCGCCTGTTGTGAGGATTGAACCTGCAACCCCCAGATGATTGTCTCCTTAGACGCTTAGGGAACCAACGCCTAAAACCATTATGCCAGGTGTCCTGCTGACAACAGTAGTGATACTATTTAACCCATAGCTGGGAGGATAAGGGGGTTCATAACTTTCCCAAGGGAATTAGTCTAAAACTGAACATAATTGCACAACTGAAATTTGATTGGTTTGGTTTGGTTTCATTGTTTTAATGGCATATCAACCTTTATAGGTTATTTAATGCCAAAGCCAGCTGTCTTGAAGAACAGTAGAGACACTATTTAACCCATAGCTGGGAGGATAAGGGGTTTCATACCTTTCCCAAGGGTATTTGTCTGAAAGTGAATGTAATAGTGTGACTGGATTTTGAACTCACATACTACGATTCCAAAGTCCATTGCTTTAACCATTACACTATGAAGACCTCCCTCACTGAAATTTGAACTTGCTTATGATAATGTCACCTTCCAGCACTTTAAATAAGTGAAATCATATAATTGTGTGCAAATAGATAATTATTATTAAATAGAGTTAATGATGTTAGATAAGAATACTTGAAACCATTTAAGTGTATGTAAATTATTTGTATTAAGAGTTACTTGAAGCTATAATTGTTTGTCCGGTAATTTATACCGGACATTGGCATGATGGTTAGAGTGTTCTCCAATCGCCCGGGAGACCTGGTTTCAATGCCAGGTCGAGTCATGCCAAAGACTCAAAAAATGGTACTTGATGCCTCCTTGCTTAACACTCAGGATTATAAGGTACAGATCAAGGGTAAAGTGGAGCAATCCAGGGAAAGGAGTAGCGCTCTCCCCTACACCTTGGTGTAGTAGCTATTGAAAAGGGAGCTTTCGGGTCACCCTTGACTAACGTCGCCAACTTTACTTTTATAATTGTTTACTAAGGATTATTGTTAGTTATTTTAAACCATAAAATTGCTTGCAAATTATTGGCATTAGATAGGAATACTTGAAACCATACCACTGTGTAAACGAATATTAGATAGGAAGAGTTACTTTAAACTATATAATTTTCTATAAATTATTAGTATTAAATAGGAATACTCGAAATTATCCAGGAAGAGTCTCCATAGTGTAATGGTTAAAGTGTTGCACTGTGGGATCATAGTGAGTTGGAATTTCAGTCGCACTATTGCATTTGGTTTTGAACTTAGCAAGTAGAAGGTTTTTGGTATAGTGTTGTTGGGAAATCTTGAGATTTGTAACTGACTTCTTTTTTTGGCTTCTTTTTGTTGGTTGAAGCTGCAAAGTTAGTACCAACTAATTCAAAACAATATTTTCAATACTGTCAAACCATATATGGCTGTCAGCTCTTTCCAACTTCAAAATAATAACATGGTTTGACCTCTTGTTATACAAGGTTACTGCTATGTCTTCTCAACAATCAACTTGTTCACTGGGAAAATTATATAAAAATCTGATTTTTCACATTAATCCAATTCAGAGAGCAATAAAAAAAATTATAACTATGATATTCCCCAAAACAAGTTAACTTTGTTGCACTTAACTGATTTACTTCTTTACATCATTTTCTAGGACAGATTCTGGTTTGTGCATATACTATTTGTTAGTTTGGTCAAAATTTAATTTCTTGCACAATTCCCAGGCAATCACTATTCCCACCCTGTCATGTCTAGTCTTCTACACATTTTGTACTAGCTTCCCTGTTGATTATGGGGTATAAGAAGATTTTTGACATAGTTGTTAGGAAATTTTGAGGTTGGGTACCTGACTTTTTCTTCTCATTCCTATTCATTTCTTATCTACTTTTTATTTGTTGAAGCTGCAAAGGAATCACAGACAGAAAGGAAAAAGACGAGGACACCTTTAACCTCAATTTTTATTTTTAGTGTTTATGACTATTTTGTGGTGAAGAACATTTTCCTGAACCAGTAAAAATGGTTGTCCTTCCTGGTCAAGATGTTTGAGGAGTCTCAGGAATCATTTTTGGTAAAATGTGAATTTGTGAGTCTGTCACGTGTATTTGTGTTCAGTTGGTATGTTTAGCTGATGCTGTTATGAGCAGGAGGCATAACACACTGTTAAGGCCAGAGGCCTTTGCAAACATATGTTCCTACTGGCAGCCAAGAGAAAAAGGAATATCCATTCAGTCAAGGTATGTCAAGGGAACAGAGAAAGAGTTTCTCTTTGGTGCCAGGAAGCCTCTCTTTTTAGGCATGTACCACTTTCTCTTTTTGTCAGAGGCCTCCTCAGAGAATGTTTTTTGTATTTTAAAATTTTTTAATGCTATTTTTTTCTTCTTCTTTAATCTCCACAGACTAATACCTTGGGAAAAGTAAAAACTCCCTTATCCCTCCCCAGCTATGGGTTAAATAGTAACACTACTGTTTTCTAAAAGGATGGCTTTAGCATAAAATAACCCATGAAGGTTGATATGTCATTAAACAGAGAAATCTGAAGCCATATAAATGTGTGCAAGGATTTTAGACAAAAAAAGTTCACTAAAATAATTAAAAAATCAAAAGAATTATTAAAAAAATAGTTATTACAATTAAATATTTACAAATTAATCAAATTTTTGCATGAAATAGAGGATAAGGAGTTGATATCCCATTAAACAAATAAACAAAACCTTATTTACAAATCAGGCAAACAAGATGGTAATATTGGTAAGAAAACTAGGAAATACTTGTAGTGTAATGGTTACCATCATGGGAAATGGACTTATTGTTGCAAGTTCAAATCCTGGAAAAGACTGTGTGACGGCAAATTGACTAAAATCCCAAAATGGGACTTTATTTTTGCCCTATGAAGACGGGGCAGGTTGGCACTTGATCCCTTATAGAATAAGTCCTCGTTCAGAGTTTCTTTCTCAGGCATATAAGAACTAGCATATTACGTGAGGGATTAATTTAGGGCTAGACTGACCGCCGCTGGCAAGGGGTTCCAAATTTCACACTATCCACACACCCACCAGGTTGCTTTCCTTCCTCCCCTAGACAATGGAAGATATGGACCTATAGGTTTAGTCGTAATAATATTATATTGTAGTAGTCGGCAACTCCGGTTTCCCGTGGGATATTTTAAAGGAATTAATAGGACAATTCTAAGCTAGATAACATAAGGCGAATAGAAGCTGAAAAGGAAGCATGAAGTAACAAACTCGTAGAAGACACTGCAAATAACAACTTAGACCACGTGGTAACATTAAAATACATGAATATTTTACTACAATTATATACACTTTCAAAGTGTCAAATCTTATAATAATTGAACAGTCCATGAACATAAATGTCTTTCTTCTTTTCTGTTCTTTCGTGTTTCTTCAAATTGAGAGAGCGAGAGAGAGAGAGTGGTATATAAAGTTTGGGTATAAGGAGAAATAGTCCCAAAGTTACTTATCTTATTTTTCGATGGGGTTCCACTGGAGAATCTTTCTTCTTTTACGGGCTAATAGACTTTAGGCTATTTTTAATACTGGCTTGAAGAAAAAGGCTTCTTCGTGTCTCACAGATATTTTTTTGTCTTCTTCACCCGGAGTACTTGGCTTTTGGTTCTGTCTCCTACGAACCCTGCCCAACGACTGACTTTTTTACTTTCCCCACTTCCATTTTAGGGTCCCAGCCAATCATTTGGCTTCTCTCTCCTTCCCCCTGGTGTCCGGGGACCTGAGTGAGGTTACCAAGTACCAACATCTGTTGGTATCCCCTCTGTGACCTACATTCTTTCTTAACGGTCACTCTTTGACGGCTTGCTACTGTTCATTCAAACAGGAGGATAGTATTGATCTTATTTCTATCGTCTCAGTGGGACATCACGTGACAACTGCATTTTCACATAGCCCTAATACCTTTGGTTTGGTTTAGTTTTATGGCAAATCAACCGTTGTTGGTTATTTAATGGCAAATCCTGTTTTTACATTTATATTAAATATGTGATTTGTAAACATTTTTTAGTTAAATGATCTAACAGTTCTGTTTCTACCAATTCAATTTGGCCTAAGTCAACAAAGTAAAATGCTTCCAAGTATTGCTATCTATCACTAGCAATACAATTAAACATCAGTCATTTGTTTACATACAGTTAAATTCAAACAGTTCTATTTTGCATAAACCATTTGTTTGCACTCTGTATAAATGTCAAACAGTTCTATTTGACTCATAGATAGGATCTTATCAGGTGCTACCACTCCAGGCCTGAGTGGACCTGGGAGCAATGGTAATGAACGGGTACTCTGCATTCTCCAAAGTTCCAGCCTCACCATCAGATTGCTTAATGTCATATCCAGGACAATTGTTTAGGAGTCTTACCTCTCTACAGAGAAGCAGTCAGTGTATTCTACAGCCCCAGCCAACTGGGCTATAATACCTTTGGGGAAAGTATGCATCCAACTATTTTCCCTCTAGCTGTGGAGAAATAGTAGCACAGACCAGGCTCTTTAACCTTGGTATGACAAGTGGTCTAATGGAAGAAAAACTCTGAATTTAAATCTGATAACTCTGCTTAAAAAATTGACCTTGTGTCACATCCTGCTTGTGCAGAGAGGTTGGTAAATATATATATAGATTAGTAAGAGAACTATGGAATGAGTAGGCGTGGGTACATGTACGTGTGTATAGCTGTATGTGCAGATGTATACATATGTGTATGGTTTAGAGTTGATCATAGGTATGAATATATGTATGTGTTTATATGTGTATGTTCATATAGGGTCTGAGACATATTTGTGTGGATATATTGAGTGTGTGTAGCTATATGTATTTAGTGCAGGAACCACTAATTCAGCACTGCGAATATAAGTGGAGATGATCTGACAAAATGGAGCCACAACTTAAAAGAGTTTCAACTTTATTATCACACCTTTTAGGGTGACCTGGAGACATACAGTACAGTCTGACAATATTTTTATGTCCAGTCTATGGGTAGCTGAAAAGCCAGAACTAGGAAACGTTCACCCTTGCATATTTACAAGTAAAGTAAAATCTGCTTGACAGATATAGCCAGAGAAGAAGCCAGAAGTGGCCAGAAAGAGTCTGCTAAAGAGATCAAACAGAGAAAAGCGATGTCAAGCCCCCAAAATCTAGCAGTCATTTTAGTTTTTAGTTTAGGGAATTTGCCAGCTGTTTACATAGAGAAAATGAGAACTCCACATACCATCATTTTGTAAGTGTCATACACACCCATCCTCAGTTAAACAATATATATTCAAGCTTATTATTTTTGCCTTTTTCTTCCATTGTGGATTAATCTCAGACTTGTGCACTTCAATTCAAACCTGCTGAGAAATTCTGTATGATTTGGGTTGAGATTCATTGCCATCACTCTCCAGGTTCACTCTGGCCTGGAATGGTCACACATGAAAGGGTCCTATCAATGGGTCAAATAGAACTTTGACTATTTAAACTGACAACGGATAAATGACTTATGCTTAAGTGAATTGTTTGAAATAGAACTGTGTGTAAACGAATGACTGATGTTTAGGAATTGTTAGTGATACATAGCAATACTTGGAACCATTTAGCTGTGTACAAATGAACGAATAATGTTGAATAGAATGATTAGTGTTAAATATCCATACTTGTACCCACTTCACTGTGTGCAAACAAATGATTAATATTGAATAAAATTATAAGTGGTAGATCGCAATTATTGAAACCATTAACTCTGTAGAAACAACTGCAATACCAGAGTGCAAAATATTACATCTTACTCATTTAAAAATGAAATTACCAACAAACTAATCTCTTACATATGTTTATCTATTTAAATCTGTGCAAACAAATGACTGATGTTAAATTGTTACTGTTACATAGCAATACTTGAAACCATTTAACTCTACAAAAAAAAATGAGTTCAGGCTCATTTAAAATGTTATAAAAAATGTTTACAAATCATATATATTTAATATATATGTATAAAAAGGATTTGGCAATAGATAACCTACAATGATGGATATGACATCAAACCAAACCAAACCAAACCTTATATATTTAATATGTATGTATAAAGAGGATTAGGCTTTGAATAACTAACCATAGTTGATATGTCATAAAACTGAACCAAACCAAATCCTATATATTTATTTTATATGTATAAAGATGATATGAAATTAAATAACCTACAATGATTGATATATCATAAAACCCAGCCAAGCCAAAACCAAAATCAAACCTTCAGAACATACCTTTTTTTGGTGGGGTAGGGGTGGAGATGTCTTACCCCTCTGCAAAGAATACAGTCAGTGTATTCTAAGTCCAACCAACAGGACCATATGAATTCTTAGCATTTACTGGTAGGGGTTACAAATCTCTCCCAGCTAAAATGGAGGCTCAAATAAGAATTTACTTTTCTGAACAGTGGGGCACATGGTTGAAATAATGAATTTTATGACTAGTGTGCTAACTCCTGTTTCATTGGAAGTCTAACTTCATTCTCAATGACTACAAAAAGAATATTTTCTATCAATTTGTAATTTCTAAGTTAAAAAAAATACTATTGTTTGTATTTATTGAACGATGCTCCTTCCCACCCCCAAATCTAAAATATCATTATAGTATTTAGAGATTATATTGAGGGGATATTACTTTGGCTGAAAACTTAAAAAATTCTCTTCTTGTTTCTATTAATTACCTCCCTTGAATTTCACTCTTTTTACAAATAATTTTCCGACGATCGACGATGACGGCTGTTTTTAAATTTTAATTAAACTAAAAAAAAGTTAATTATTTAAATTTGTACTGTTTCTCCTTTTTCTCTAATGTTCATTAACCCGAAGAATACAAATTAGACGAAATAAGTAAGTACATACTCTGACTACTTATTTTTGTTTACAATTAAAAATTCCTACGGACGATTTTATTTATTTTTTGTTTTTAGAGGAGTTTAAAAATATATTTTCTGTTAAATTATTTTATCCTCTATTAAATGTTTTAAAAAGATGATCTGGAATAACTGAGTCTTTTTTTTAACTGATTTATTCGTTTTGTGAATTAAAAAAAAAAAAATTTTAATCCATATTTTCTCGTAATTCTTTTTTAATGGACTGTTTATTTCTTGTGCTTTTTTTTCTACTTAAATTACATTCAAAATCAGATGTAAACTAGCTGCTATATTTACGGATTTTTGAAAAATCTGTACAAAGGTCGGTTTTATTTGAAAGATATTTGCACAAAATTAGTTGTTAATTTAAAAAAAAAAATTATTTGGGTCTAAAGGTCAAGTACATTTACGTTCGTACGTGATAAATTTCATTTAACCTCATGAAAACAGGTTTTCTTTGTGCCTACAATATATTTTATCCTAACAAAATAGTGAGCTAGGGGTTTGATTTTAGTTTGTTATTTTTTAATAAAAGTTTATGTAAATATTTTAATCAACCTCAGGACATGCGTAGAATATATTTTTGGAATGTAATTAAAAATAGCTTTTAGGGAATTTAAAACTAACAAATTTAACAATTTTACTTCTTAAAAAAATTAATTAAAATTTTAAATTGAAAAAATCTTTCAGAAATTTAATACTGAATTATCTTCTCTATCACTTGTAAGTTGTTGTAGTTGTAGTAGCCGTTGTAAAAAAAAAAAAAAAAATGAATTAAAAAAGATTTCGCCGCTAAAGATTCTTTGAAACAATCTTAATTATTTACGTATAACACGCACTCATACAATTTCTGAGTGGGTTAAATTCTCGTGTATAATACGCAACGACTTTTTAGAATTAGTTGCTACTAAATTTGACCCACATTTATTCAACTTTTTATCGGTTGATTAAATGTACATAAGTTTGGTTTAGGTATAATTTACTTTCAGTCATCGTTCGATTATGGCAAGGCAAAAGTTAGATATAGTTTTCGTCTATAGTACGCATCCCTAACTTTTGGGTGTATAAATTTTAGAAAAATAGCGCATCTTATACACAAATAATTACAGTATTATTAATTTTAGGGGAAGAATAAAAAAAAAAAAGAATATCTGTATGTATTATCTATTCCTTCTTTTTTAACTTTTATTTGTTGAGGTTTTTTTTTATAAACCAGGAATGTCTTTGTAATATTCTTTTTGTTACAAAGCTGTAGATATCACTCATGAATGACATGGAAGCCTATTATTTCTTAACTGTGCTTTCATAATTACTAATAAGGAAACATAAATACATAAAAATGAGATTTTATTTTTAAAAAAATTGACTTATTTTGTCAAATTTTGATTTTTAAAGCTTTGTTATTATTTACTGTGTTTCAGACAGGATGGGAATATTTGGCTTATGGTATTATCTAAAGTGAAGATTGACATTTTAGTGTTTGGAAAAAATCTTTGGAAAAATTATTTTAGAATGTCTATATTTTTTTTATATGAAACATATATATATATTGAGATATATAATCTAATCAAGTTAGAATGAAAGGTGAAAACATAAATTGCCCCTAACATATTTCAGAAGATTTCAAGCAGATGGTTTAAGGGACTATATATATATTTAGGATTGCACAGACACAGAGTCACTTGGGCTTAGTGACTGTCACTTTCTTGTCTATGTAATTGCTGGATCAGTGATTACATTGGTGAGAAACTGTCAGTTACCAAGTAGCAGTGACTCTGTGTCTACATTATTTTTATATATATGCTCTTTCATGAATATTGTGTACTCTTATTCATAAATATAGCACACTATACTATTCACACACACTCATATATACATACATACATACACACACACACACACACATATATATATAATACACTTTGTTGTATTTATAAATAAAGAATGGCCAATATCCATGATTGAGCATATATCTAAAGAAAACACGCACAAAAAATAATAGCCCAGTTGGCAGGGGCTGTAGAATACACCAACTGTATCTCTACAGAGGGGTAAGACTCCCCTATGAATGTCCTAGATATAACACTAAGCAATCTGATGGTGAGGCTCCAGTAATGCTGGAGCTTTGGGGAATGCGGAGTGATTCTAAATAAATGATCAGAACTTACATCCTAATGTAGGCATGAAAACAAATTCCTACCAAGCCACTTGAAAATGAACAACTCCTAACACTAACGAAATAAAAATATATAATAATATAATAAAAAAAAAAGAGAACCTGCAGAATTGTGGACTTTGCTTTCCCGGCAGACCACAGAGTAAAATTTAAAGAAAGTGAAAAGAGAGATAAGTACCTAAACCTTTCTAGAGAACTAAAAAACTATGGAACATGAAGGTGACTGATACTAATTGTAATTGGTGTGCTTGGAACAATCTCTAAAGAATTGGTAAAAGGACTGGAAAACTTAAAAAATGAGAGAATGAGTAGAGACCATCCAGACTACTATATCATCAAGATCAGTCAGAATACTGAGAAGAGTCTTGGAGACTTGCTGTCACTGAAATTCTTATGGAAAACCATCTGCTAATGCTGATATGAAAAATTCTCAAAGCGAGTAATAATAATTAAAAAGATTAAAAAATAATAAATTAAACATAATAAACTAGATAAATCAACATATTGCAAAATTGATATAATATAGCCATATAAGTAACCATTCAGTGTAAACTGCCCTTCCAATAATGCCTCATAAACTAGATCACCCTTCCCATCATATCCCACACAGAATTATATAAAGAGGTACCCACCATGTGGTCTGATGATTGCATAGGAAAGAAACTGCCACCAAGTACCACTGATTCTGTGCCTATGTTATCTTAACTTATATATATATATATATATATATATAAAAATCGTAAGTAAGTTGGCTGATCATGATCGAGGGTGACCCAAAGGCTCCCTTTTTAATTGCTACTATACCGAGGTGTAGGAGAGAATGCTACTCTTTTCCTTGGATTGCTCCACTTGATCTATACCTTATAATGCTGAGTATTAAGTACCATCTTTTTTAGTCTTTGGTATTGAAGTCTGGTCTCCTGGTAAACATTAGTGAACACTCTATTATGCCAATAATAAAGTAGAAACTAAAGCTAAAATACAAATTGTACCAAGCCCATTTCAGAAAAGTTCAAATAAAAAACAAATCAAAACAGTAAAACAGCTGTCAAAAAGTCAAGTTCTCTCTCTCTGATTCTTTAAATAGCTAATAGATATAGGTCAGTGGAAGTGTAAACTCCATCACAAAAACACATTATGCAAGTGTAACATGCTGACTTGACTGATCAACTCATTTAAAATGTAAAAGGATCATCAAATAAATCAGGAGATATATTGCCTAAGGAGTTGGCAGTAAGAAGCACTGTTTACTGTTGCACTATGTTTTAGGAAATCAATTGAAGAAAGAAGTTACTTACCAAGAAACAGAAACTCACCAAAAAGTGAGCGGATAGAAAACGCTCCTTTAGCCATTCTAGGAGCACTGTTTACTGTTGCACTTTTTTTAAGGAAATCAATTGTGATCTATTCCTTTGTGTCCTAGAAGACTTATCTACATGACCTTCTTTACTGACCACTGCACCCGGAATATTTTCTTGAACAGAGATTCAGTATGTTCCAACTCAGCCTCATAGTTGCCAAGATTTGGGTAACCCATTAAAGATTTTTTTTTACAAAAACATACATCTCCGTTCACATCTCATTCTTCTATAAGTTTCACGTGGTTTGCATTTCACAGTCGCCAAAAATTTGATGACAGATATCTGTTCAAACTCGGTGCATCCTGTTTCATCTAATGCTATTTTGAATAGCCTCCAAACAAATATTTTTGTGAAATTAGAATAATTTTAGTTTTAAAAGAGTTCTAAAACATGCAGTTTAAATTGATGAAAAAATTCTGAAAAACCTGTAACATACCCGTGATACGGATATGGGAAATGTACATAGAATGTTCATAACATATACATAGAACATAGGAATCCCGAAACACGAAAAATACTTACGACTTCTTAGTTCAGGTACGAAACTTTTTATTACCTTTGAGTTAAAAGGTTTTTCAACATAAGGAGAGAAGCACAATCTTTCTATGCTTGCTTTTCCATCTGCCCCCCCCCAACACGTGTGGCACCCGCCACAAGACCATGGCAAGCTAGTGAAAGTCACCCTTATTCTTCAGACCGCAAGACTCAACTAACTGATTTTTTTCAAAATCCTCTGCACACGCTTCTGGTGCATGACGTCATTCACATCCCCAAGTCACAATTTTCTATCTGGGATTCTTATTTTGACATCTGTGAATGACACATCCTCCCCATGCGTGTGTTAACATCTGCGCTCAAGTTTGCACCTAACTAACCCATGTGCTGAGCCGAAAGGTTCTCAGCCTAACTAAACCCAAAGGCAAGATATATAAAACGAAATCCCTCGGCCATTATATTACAAACCTATCTTGTTTTGTTTTTATAAATTCCCCTTATTTATTGAATACCCCTCATATATTATCTTTCCATTGTATTCAACCATGAAAATGCAGATGTAAATTTCATCCAGAAAGCTAACTTTAATATCAATGGGGTGGGGTTAATGGAACCAAAAAAATACCAACAGATTTGTTACTTTTAACCACTGATTGATTTTAACCAATCCAAAGAATGAGAGAGTTGTATATTGTCGTTTGAAAGATTTCAGTAACCCAGTAGTTTGTGTGAGATGGTTAACCAGATAACAGATTTTGGTTTTTGAGGTTGAGAGAAGGTAGGGTGAAATGTGCTGCTCATTATGGAAATTGAATGCACAACCTCGAGGTAATGAGTAATGTTTTGTATAGATCTGTCGCCCTTCTTAGTTGGAATTGTTCAACCAGTGAAGACATATAAAAAATCCAAGGCAGTTTCTCTCCAAGCTCAACATTTTTCTGTTGCCTGGAGAACCTTTTCTCTCTAATTTAAACTCCAGCTTATTAAATAGGAGATGAGATAGGTGACACTTTGATTAAATCAAAAGTGGATTGTTTAAATAGTGAAAAAAAAAAATCATCATCCTTATCCAAGTGTGTTAACAGTACCAACTCTCTTCATGTCTGTCCTTATTGATCATTGCTTCTGGTAAGTCCTCTAGACGGCATCGACTAAATGCACGGAGCTAATGGATGTAAGTTTTTGCTGTTTAGCTAAAACCAGTGTGTTCAGGTGTAATAGTCTGTAGGAGAACATTGCTTATGAGTTTGTCCTTTCTTCTCCAGCATGTTTAGCTCATCTTGGATGGTTTGCAAGATGGGAGGTAAATGAGCATCAACTACTATTTTATCAGGTGCTACTTCCAAGATTTGTTCAGAACAGCATTCAGAATCCATGTGTAGTTCCCACTATCTTTTTCTCCAAGTGTTTTGTTAAAGTCCAAGTGGTGCCACCATAAAATAATACTGACACAGTTAAAATTTGGAAGTGTTCTTGTTATATAATGTAGTTTTTAGCAAATTCTTCTCACCAAGGAATCAGCAAACAGTTAATGATCATCATTATATCCTTCAGGTGATACTATTTCAATAAGATTACCTGTTGGAATTAGCATATTTGGCTGCTTATAAGACACTTTTTTTCAAAAAATGTCCCAGAAAATTACCCTGTATCTTATTAGTGGGGTTTGAGTGCTGTAATGGCTCTTAAATTGCAAACACTCTCACAAATGTGAAAACAAGGTGATGATCACTTTCACACCAAAAGCAGCAACTCTTTTCTAAGGTAACAATGTATAACAGCAATACTTACCAGTATTTCATATAAAATGACCCCAGATGGAAAGAAAATTGAGTGAAGACACTTAACCAAGTATGTACCTAAACAAACCTCTTAAGATTTTTTAAATGTAAAATATTGGGATTTAATAAGGATCTGAATACATATGAAACTAAGAATGACCTGATAGAGTGGAGAGCTATGAATGTCAAATAGAAAAGCCTCACCTGATATTTATAGTTTAAGCTTATTTATTTTTTTAATGCTTTCCCAAATTGAGGTGTGTCTTATAAGCCTATATATCTTATAAGAGTTCAATAGCTTAGAAACAACACTTGTTTTGTTGGTTAAATGTTAGATTGTCATTTTTGAATATTTTTATCAATAAGGGAATTTGTCTTTGTTTATCAAAAATAAAACAAAAGTTAAAGTAAAAATTGAGCAATTCTCATGGTGTAGTGGCTAATGATCTGGGTTGCAACCTCATAAGCAAGTTCAATTTCCAATCACTTTATTACATTTACTTTTGGATTGATACTCTTGGAAAGGTATGAACCCACCTTATCTCTCCCATCTATGGGTTAAATAGCACCTTTATTGTCCTTCCACAAGGATGCCATTAGCATTAAATTACGCATGAAGGTTGATATGCCATTTAACAAAAGAAAAATAAAACATTACCTTAATAACCATATATTGGCATAATGGTTAGAGTATTCACCAATAGCCCAGAAGACCTGGGTTTAATCCCAGGTCGAGTCATACTAAAGGCTCAAAAAATGGTACTGGATACCTCCTTGTTTAACACTCATTATTATCATATTTACCAACCCCTCTGCTTGGGCAGGATATGACACAAGGTCAATTTTTAAGCAGGTTTAACCGGTTTGAATTCAGAGTTTTCCTTCTCCTAGACTAGTTGCATCACCAAGGCTGAAGAACCTAGTCTGCCCTACTAATTACCCATAGCTGGAGGGAGAATAATTGGATTCATACCTTTCCCAAGAGTATTAGTGCAATGTGAAATGCAATCAGTCTCGTCCAGGATTTGAACTCATGTTGCCCTGTCCATTTCCTACGACGATAACCATTACATCACGGGCACCTCTCATTATTATAAGGTGTGGATCAAGGGTAAAGTGGAGCAATCTAGGGAAAGGAGTAGCACCCTTCCCTACACCTTGGTGTAGTAGCTATCGAAAAGAGAGCCTTCGGGTCACCCTCAACTAAGGTCGCCAACTTTACTTACCTTAATAAAATTATATTTGATTATGGCTGAGAAGGGGAAACCTGGAGAAAGAAACTGAATCTCTACTAATAGCAGCACAAAATAATGTCTCTAGAATTATGTCAAAGCAAAAATTGATAATACACACAAGAAGTGTAAGATATGTGGTCAGAGAGTTGAAAAAGTTAATCACTTAATTAGCAAATACAGAAAACCAACACACAGGAATACAAGACTAGGCATGACTGGGTGGGAAAGGTGATTGAGTTGTAATTGTGCAAGAGACTAAAGTGTGGTCATGCTGTCTGATAGTATATGCATAAGCCAGAATAAAACCTACAAAATGTGACTTGTAAACTTCTCTAGGACTTTGAGATACAAATACATCACTAAAACCTGGCCAGAAGCCCAATCATAATGTTAACAAGAAAAAAAGAACTTTTCCTTTCTTGGGTTTCAACATTAAACCAAGAGTAAACCTTAAAGATCAGTTGGATAAAAATCTTATGTATGACTAAACATGACTTAGGTGATGTATTACTGTTCATTGAAAGACAGTGTTATGATTATATAATTTTGAATAAAACATGAATCTTCTAATTCCTTTAATAGTACATCTTCTTTATTCGCAGATATCAACTGTAGGAGAGAAAAACATTATTCAACTTTGAAAAGACATGGAAACACATTCAGAAAAGAAAATGTATCCATGTCAAGTGTGTGGGTCAGCATTTTCACTGAGTTCTACTTTAAAAAACCACATGCGAATACATACAGGAGAGAAAAGATTTTCTTGTGAAATTTGTAGAGCAGCATTTTCACAGAGCTCAACTTTAAAAGACCACATGCGAGTACATACTGGAGAGAAACCATTTTCATGTCAAGTTTGTGGATCAAAATTTGCAAGGACTTCTAATTTAACAAATCACATGCGAGTTCACACAGGAGAAAAACCATTTCCTTGTGAAATTTGTCAATCAGCATTTTCACAGAGGTCCACTTTAAGAGGCCATATGCGAATCCACACTGGAGAGAAACCATTTTCTTGTGATGTGTGTGGATCAGCATTTTCAGCACGTGCCAGTTTAAAACACCACATGCAAATACACACAGGAGAAAAACCATTTTCTTGTGAAGTCTGTGGGTCAACATTTTCAAGGACTTCCAATTTAAAGAACCACATGCGAGTACATACTGGGGAGAAACCATTTTCTTGTCAACTATGTGGATCAAAATTTTCACAAAGGTCCACTTTAAGAGGCCACATGCGAATCCACACAGGAGAAAAACCATTTTCATGTGATGTTTGTGGAACAGCATTTTCAGAAAAGTCGAGTTTAAAAAAGCATATGCAAATTCACACAGGAATCAAACCTTTTTCTTGTGAAGTGTGTGGATCATCTTTTTCAGAGAGGAACAGTTTTCAAAAACACATGCGAATTCACACTGGAGAGAGACCATTTTCTTGCCAAGTGTGTGGATCAGCATTTTCACAGAGTTATACATTAAAAATGCACATGCGAGTACACACAGGAGAGAAACCTTTTACTTGTAACTTGTGTCCATCAGCTTTTTCAGAGAGTTCCAGTTTAAAAAAGCACATGCGAATCCACACTGGAGAGAAACCATATTCTTGTGAAGTGTGTGGATCAGCCTTTTCAATTAGTTCTAATTTAAAAAACCATGTTCGAATACACACAGGAGAGAAACCATTTTCTTGTGATGTATGTGAATCAGCATTTTCAGACAGGTCCAGTTTCAAAAAACATATGCGAATCCACACAGGAATCAAACCATTTTCATGTCAAGTTTGTGGATCAGCATTTTCAGAGAGGTCTAATTTAAAAAGACACATGCGAATACATACAGGAGAGAAACCATTTTCTTGTGAAGTATGTGAATCAACATTTTCAAAGAGGTCAAGTTTAAAACGCCACATGCGAATTCACACAGGAGAGAAACCATTTCCTTGTGAAGTGTGTGGATCAGCATTTTCAGATAGTTCTAATTTGAAAATACATATGCGAATACACACAGGATTAAAGCCATTTTATTGTCAAGTATGTGGATCTGCATTTTCACAGATTTCAACTTTGAAAACCCACATGCGAATACACACAGGAGAAAAACCAAAGCAGGGATTGGAAGAAAAATGTTTACATGAAGCTGCAGAAAGTTAAAGTTTTTGTCCTTATTCTTAATTAAAAATCTAGAATTTCAGGAGAGTAAATGAAAATTATTAAAAAATTGGGTTAATTGAATAATGAGAGAATCAATTTTCATGTTAATGAGAAATTCTTGGTGTCACTTCAGGCAAGAAAGTTTGGTGTTTGCATAACAAGAAAAGTTTAATTATTCAAGAACTGCTAAATTAAATATTATGTTATTTAGTTTCCTCTAAATATCATCTCATAGAAATTTCAGCATATGCATGAACTTTTTCACAGGTCGTAATGACTATTTGAAAATTATTTTATGCTCCACAGCCTAAACAAATTCCAGAGATCAAATTTTTTTGTGATTAGCAAGGAGAGACCTTAGAGAATGCTTAAAGATATTGCCAAAAAACACCCCTCCTCCCAAATATTCAGACATGTTTGATTTTTTGATTCGTAACTTTATCTTTGAATTATTTGCACCATCTGCTGATCATATTAATGGCTTTTGTCTTCTCAGATGCATCAAAAGTTTTGCAATATTTTTGTAACATGAAGCACAACTTAGTAACTCTGGATGGTTTTGCTAATGTTGTGACACTGATAAACCACATTGGGTCATAGGCATATCGTCAGATGATGATAGATATTATGTATATCAATATCCATGATAGAAAAAACACAAACTAATTCTGTTCATACAATATATCTTTTTATCTTAGTAAAAACATAAAAAAAGAAAATTACATAAAAATATGTCAAAAGAAATATGTTGGCAAAAAATAAAGAAATATGAAAGAAATCAACATTTCATGATATATTTCAATGTTTGGATCTCAGCCCATTTTGATGTGTTCATTCTATAAGAACTTATCTCAAATATTATTCTCAGAACACTATGGGTTCTTTTGAAAACTACATTACTTGTGCTATAAACATTTGTTTTAAAAGTTAAATTCATTATAATTAATTAGAAATTTTTTATCTTTTAATTTGTCAATCATTAAAGTTTTTCCTCATAAGAACAAGAAAAAAAGAGATTTAATTTAATTTCATTAAAACTAAGGATGAGTGAATATCAATAATTTAGTTTCTGAAGTTTTTTTTATTGACTCTTCAGATAGTATTCCTTTTGGCAACTTTCTTGTTTCCATTTCTCTGTTGTAATTCAAATCCCAAATAATTCCAAATGGCAGATTTGTATCAGGCTATCTTTCTAGTTTAACTTATAGATTTTGAATCTGCATCTGCCATAATTTCACTCACTTGAAATTAAGTTGTATCTTAGGCTGTTCCTGGCTGGACAAAAAGTTTCTACAGAGTCAAACTAACTTAATTAACTGCTTTGGTTACTTGATATACATACAAACTTGCAAAAATACTGCAAAACTTTTGACTCACCCTAGTAATAGTTTACATTTAATTAACATATTTTTCTTTCTGAAAACTCTTTCATAAGTGTTTATAGTAAAAAGCTGTTAATTAAATGTTCTTAATTTTTATGAAAATTACTTCATCTTTTTTAATTGATTTATATATTCTGCTGTCCAGAGTAAATATTCTCTCTTGACATGATATTTATTATCTTTTTTTTTACCTCAGTAGAGTACTTTATGTGACTCATATTTACTACCTTGATTTAAATGTGATAAGCATTTACTAATCTTTACTTCTAGTATTTTATATAATCAAATAATTTTTTTTACTAACAAAAATACATATATAATTAATTAGACCATTGAATTTTTTGCTTCATTGAGAATATTAATGCATATTCATTGATATTTTTCTCAGTTATTTTTATTCTCAATTAAAATGTGATACATACACATTTACTTTGTTCTATTGATTTGTATTTGTGTATTAGTTCAATAAGGTTCCTTAGTTAAAAATATATACAAAACATAAAAAGTCCATTGAATTTTATAGTTCCTTGATAATTATCCTGATTTTTATAGTTCCTTGATAATTATCTTGATATAATTTAAATAATAATTATATTTAATTCATTAAAAGCACATTGTTTATTGAGGTTGTTTTAAAATCAGTGGCATGTATTCCTAAGAAGTAAGGTACATATTGATTACCTAATAAAAATTATTCAGCCCAGTCTGGTAGGACTGTAGAATACATCAGCTGCATCATTGCATCTCACCTCCAAATGAGTGTCCTGAATCTAATGGTGAGGTTCCAGTTGTGGAGCCTTGGGGAATGTGGAGTACTTCTTCATTGCCATTGGTCCTATGTCCACTCTGACCCAGAGTGGTAGTACCCGATAGAGTCCCATCTATGGGTCAACTAGAACTGTTTAATCATTTAACTGTGTGCAAACAAATCAAATGATTGTTAAATCAAATTATTTGTGTTACATAGCAATGCATGAAACCCTTTAAACCATGTGTGCAAATAAAACTATTATTGTTAGCAATACTTGAAGCCATTTAACTGTGTGCAAACAAATGAGCTTGGTTTGTTTAAAAATACTATCTACAACCTATGCATTTACAAACCATACATATTTAAAAGATATATGTGTATAAACAGGATTTGGCATTAAATAACCTACAAGGATTGAAATGTCAAAAAAAACCCCAACTAATCAGTCATAAAAATTATTCTACACAAAATTAAAAATGTCTTCATTAAATTGAATTGAATGCCTTATCTTTTTCAATTATCATCATCATCATCATCTTGTTGTGCCATCAGCACGGATATCCCTGACCCTCTCTCGCCACCCCTCCCTATTGTTTGTCGCTCCCGGTAGGTCCCCAGGGCTACACCCTGTATCCTCACAGAGCTGCTGTATGTAGGTTCAAGCTGGCCACCCTGCTTTTGCATGGCCATGTGAAGGGGTCCATTTTTCAATTATATCATGAGGCAATTTAGGGAAACTCAGTGTTTTATATTTATTTTACTGAATACTTGAAACTTGTAAGCAGACATTCACTTTTGGAAACCTGTCAAAATTCAATTTACTGCAATCTCTTTCAATGATGAAATATGGATTCGTTTAGTTTGATTTTATGACATATCAATGATTGTACCAAATCATTTTTAAACTTATTTTGTAGATACACACTGTTAAATGATCAAACAGTTCTATTTCTAACAATCAGTTTAGCATTAGTCATTTGTTTGCACTCAGTTTAAATGTCAAACAGTTCTATAGGACCCTGTCAGGTGCTACCACTCCAGAGTAGACCTGGGAGCAAAGAAAATGAAGAGGAACTCCTCATTCCTCAAAACTCCAGCATAACTGGAGCCTCACCATCAGATTGTTTAATCTCATATCTAGGACACTCACTGGGGAAGTCTTACCCCTTTACAGAGATGCAGTTGTTGTATTCTACAGCCCCAGCCGACTGAGCTTATAAAATATAGAGTTAATTTGGGTATTGAAAATAGAAATGAATACAAAGCTGAGCTTAAAAATTCATTGGATGATTTCATATCAGCTGACTCTAGTAAATATTTGCTCAGAGATAATTTTCCATAGCTAATTGTTAAATGCTTTCATTTTTGTACTGAGTCAAAACTACAGACTACTAGAAGCATGATACAATAAGCTGTTTTTAGAAGTGGACAGAGTAGCAAAAGCTTCATGGAGTGAAAGAAGATGCTTTTAAAATCTATTTAAGATGAAGAATTCTAATTGAAGAAAAGAAGTAATCTTGTTTGTCTGAAGCTATAAGAAATCATGTAATGGGTTGGGCTGAAAATTTCATATAATGACATAACTAATGTTGATGACTTTTTTGAGCAATAGTATCCAAGCACTGCAACACTGATGAAAGAAGTAAAGAAGTATGTGAACTGCAAGAGGGACTATGTTGAAAAATAAACCTTATTTGGTCACATTCTATGAGAGTATCTTGGTCAGGCTATGTCATTTTCAGCCAACCCTTGTATGTATTTAACCAAATACAACCAGGATGTGATACAAGGTCAATTATCAAGCAGAGTAAAGCTGGTTTAAATTCAGATTTTTCCTTCTAGAGAGATTGTCTACCCAAGGCTAAAGAATCCAGTCTGTCCTAATATTTACCCATACTTGGGAGGAAGATAAACAGATTCATGCTTTTCTGAAGGGCATTAGCTTGAAATGAATTGCAAACAGCCTTGTCAAGGGATTGAACTCAAGTCACTGATTACATTTTCTTCTCTGCGTACCTCCTAAATAAAAGATGTATTGTTATTCTATGAATTGTTTAAATTAACATTTTTATCAATAAACATGTTGGATTCAACCAATAAGTCTTTTCTCCATTAATTGATCTCTTTATTCTATGAATTATTTACCAAATTCAATATGTAAGAAAAGTAATAATTTATAAGTACTAGCATAATACTCATAAAAAAAAAACGATGTACAGGATTATTTATGTATGGATTAATGTTTCTGTCTAAGATTGCAGTGTGCCAACCTAACACAAATATCAGATGGTTATTTTAAAAACTATATGATATCTTATTTTTTGAATAAATGTGTATACCGGACATTGGCCTAGCGGTTAGAGTGTTCGCCAATGGCCCAGGAGACCTGAGTTCAATCCCAGGTCGAGTCATACCAAAGACTCAAAAAAATGGTACTTGATGCTTCCTTGCTTAACACTCAGCATTGTAAGGTACGGATCAAGGGTAAAGTGGAGCAATCTGGGGAAAGGAGTAGCGCCCTCCCCTACACCTTGGTGTTGTAGCTAATGAAAAGGGAGCCTTCAGGTCACCCTCGACTATGGTCGCCAGCTTATTTTTTGAATAGATAATTCATGTCTGAATTGGTGCTTTCATCTTAGATTGAAGTGTGCTGTCTGTACACATGGATGTCCAATGGTTATTTCAAAAACTATATGATGTCTGAATTGGAGCTTTCATCTTTGATTGATAAGATATAAAAAATATATTATTTTTTTAAATAGATGATTATTTATTTGTGTATAAGATGGAATTATATATTTCTGTCAGTATGTTGTGTAGTATTAATGACAAATTGGAAAAATTTTTTGTAAAAGATGTTTTGCTATATTACATCACATTTTCAACGGTAAGTGTGAAAAAGGAATCATGATTATTCATCTATGAATTGGTACTTCTGTCTAGGATTGGAGGGTGTCATCTCTACATATAGATATCCCATGGATTTTTTTTTTTTTTGTTAAGTATATGATCTATTACTTTTTAAATAGATGATTATGCATGGATTGATACTTCTGTCTAGGATTGGAGGGTGTCATCTCTACATATGGATATCCCATGGATTGATACTTCTGTGTAGGATTACAGCATGCTATCTTTACTCATGGTTATCCCATGGTTATTTTAAAAACTATGATATATCATTTTTTGAATAGATGATTATTTATGTATGGATTAGAGGGTGCCATCTCTACACATGGATATCCTGTGGTTTTTTTAAGTATACAATGTATTACTTTTAAATAGATGCTTGTGTGTAGATTGTTACTTCTGTGTAGGGTTGCAGCATGCTATCTTTATACATATATACTATGGTTATTTTAACAACTATGAGATATACAGATGAAAACGGTTATTTCAAAGAGTATAAAATTCAATACTTCCTCAAAAATAAATGCGAGCAGAAAAAATGCTTAAAAGATATTTAAATAAATATAACTTTCATGCCAATATAACATGGTAAATAAAACTGCTATTGTGATTAGAGCGCTGCCTCCCAAAGTTTGAAATGATCATTTATTGGGTTTGGCTATTAGTCTTCTGAATACTATTGTAATTCTTGTGTCTTATGTGCTAGAAAATACAGTAATTTTTAAATCTTAATTACTCTGCAGAGGGGTGAGAGACCCCCCATAATGAGTGTTCTAGATATGATACTAAACCATCTTAGCCCAATTGGCTATGGCTATAGAATATGACTGCATCTCTGCAGAGGTGGTAAGGACCCCCACTCTCCATTAATGAGTGCCCTTTGATTTGACATTAAACCATCTGAAGGTGAGGGTCCAGTCATGCTGGAGCTTTGAGAAATGAGGAGTACCTCTTCATTGGCATCACTCCCAGGTCTACTCAGGCCCAGAGTGGTAGCACCTGATAGGATCCTATTTATGGGTTGAATAGAACTGTTTGACATTTTAACAATGTTAAAAAAGACTTATGCTCAATTGAATTCTTAGAAATAGAACGTTTACTCATTTAACTGTGTGTAAACAAATGACTATTTACTTGAATTGTTAGTGATACATAGCAGTACTTGAAACCATTTAACTGTGTGCAGATGAATGAGTAATGTTGAATAGAATTATTAGAATTGGATAACAATAATTAAAACCATTTAACTGTGAAGAAACAATACAAACACTAGTGTGGAGAAAATTAGTTCTAATCCATTTAAAAATGAAATTACCGACAAACTAATGTCTTATATATCATGTATATCAATTCAAATGTGTGCAGACAGATGACTAGTGTTGGATTGTTGCTGTTGAATAGCAATACTTAAAATCATTTAACTGTGTGTAAAAAAACTCCAAACTCTGACTCATTTAAAAATGTTGTCAAGGAAATGTGTTTACAAACCATATATATTTTATATGTATGAAGAAGATTTGGCATTAAATAACCTACAATGGTTGATATACCATAAAATGAAATCATATATAATCAAGATGATGATGTCATTGTTTTTCACACATCAATTGATTAACGTAAAAAAAAAATGACATCCTTATTTGAATAAGATCTTTATAGTTCTTGAATGACTTGTTTGATCAACTGTCAAACTTTAAAAATGATTTCCAAGGTTGAATCATTTCTATGTTCCGATAAACAAGGGATACCTGAAGAAGGCCAGAGGATACAGCATCTAAAATATTGTGTTTCAACTTACCACAATAAAGATGATGACAACAGTCTAAAAAAATCACAACCAAAATAATACTCATCAAGCCTCATCTCAAAAATTCAGACAGATGACAACAAAAAAGTGTAATTCATTTAAAGGAAAAACTATTTCTAAAGTTGGGGAATTTTTCATTGTAAATATTTTGTTTATTTCTTTTAATCTTTATCAAAATGTGTCAATAAAACAAATAAACAGACATACATTATTCTTTATTTATTTTCATGCAAATTAACAAAATATTCTTTATCACTATATTTTTTTTGGGGGGATGTGAATTGAATATAAAGAACTACTTTATGCATTTTAAGCCAAAATTTCTTTAATTTAAATTCCAATGTTTTTAAGTGACAAACAATGAATGCTTTGTCTAAAAACAGTTTTGATGAAATCTAAGAAAAATAAAATAGTCATTATTGGTATGAGACATTATTTCAATGTAACAAATGTAGACTCTAATTACAATAAATAAAAAGTAATAATGTCAATAAATACTCAAAATTGGTTTGACTCACAAACACCTAAATAAACAAATGCCTTACCAAAACAGTCACTCTAATTTGAACTACACTCTACCTATACTTAATGTATAGCTCCAAAATGGAGAGTGCAATGCTTGGTGTGTACAGTAGCAGAGATCATATAAAAGTCAGTTAAAGACACTCAGATACAATGAATAGATATGCTATATTTACCAGTTCATTTTTCATTGCATATCAACTCTTTTAAAAATTATTCTAAAAACTTAAAAAAAAAAAAACAAACAAACTTTTCACTAAAACATTTCTCCTGACAATGATCTCAGGTCAAAGATAGTTGTGAACAATAAAAACATGAATAACACAGCAAAAGCATTCCTATTTATCTTTTATTCATCTTTATATATATATATATATATACATATATATATATATATATATATATATATATATATATATATATATATATATACATATTAAAATGAATAGGTCTACAAGAAGATCTATTTCTTGAGTTATTTATTTTATTATGATAGTTAATATGCCCCAAAGTCCACTGGATCATTCTCACACACACATAGACACACACAATGACCCAGTAGATTTTAGGGCATATCAACTATCATAGATTATTTAGGGGGAAGAAGAAAAATAATAAAAGGAAAACAAAAAACTCAAAAGTATATACAAATACATGGACACAAGCACCCACACAGACACACAAAATACATTCTGGTAAAAAAAAAAGAATTAAAGAAAGAGAGAAGCAACACCTGCAGAGATGAAAATTTGTCATGGACAATTAACCAGTAAATGTGATCTAAAAATTCTCAGACACAAATCCTGGAATTAGAATTAACAACAACTTATTGAAACAGTCGCCACTATATAAATAAAAGACAACACCACAATCAACTATTATAACTCCTGCAAGAAAGTGAAAACATTAGAAACTTGTGGAGAAGTAAAATAAATAACTTGAAAATAAATCTCTTTGTGGACCTTTTCATTTTAAAGAATTCACTTTTTACTCACATTAGACCAACAAAAAATTTTTAATATATATATATATATATATATATATATATATAATTTTCTTCAAGCATGCTTTGTTACTACTTTGAAAAAAATTGCAATGTTAAAGTCTGCAGGGATATAATGAATAATCAGCTCTCTTTGAGAATAAATAGGCTTCCTGTAAGGGTAACATGAGTTTCTAAAACCCATCCTCATTCTCTTTTTACTTCTAGTCTTTGAACCATTGAGGTTTCTTTGGTCTCTGCCAGGGAACAGTTGGCTCAGTCAAATAGAACTGTTTGATATTTAAACTGAGTGCAAACAAATGACTTATGCTAAATTGAATTGTTAGAAATAGAACTGTTTAATCATTTAACTGTGTGTAAACAAATGAATGATGTTTAATTGAATCATAAGTGATATATAGCAATACATGGAACCATTTAACTTTGTTAATTCATGTTAAATTGAATTGTTAGAAATAGAACTGTTTAATCATTTAACTGTGTGTAAACAAATGAATGATGTTTAATTGAATCATAAGTGATATATAGCAATACTTGGAACCATTTAACTTTGATGACATGCTAAACTGCATTGTTTGAAATAGAACTGTCTGATCATTTAACTGTGTAAACAAATGACGGATATTTAATTGAATTATTAGTGATACATAGCAATACTTGGAACCATTTAACTTTGATGACATGCTAAACTGCATTGTTTGAAATAGAACTGTCTGATCATTTAACTGTGTAAACAAATGACGGATATTTAATTGAATTGTTAGTGTAAAATATCATCACTTGAAAACATTTAACTGTGTGCAAACAAATGATTAATAGTAAATAGAATTATTTGTATTAGATAGAAATAAGTGAAACCCTTTGACTTGGTGCCAAAAAAAAATGAGCTCAGGTTCATTTTAAAATGTTCTCTACAAGATGTATTTAGAAATCATATATTTACAGTATAAAAAGGATTTGGCATTAAATAACTTACAATGGTTGATATACCATAAAACCAAACTAGGGAATAGTGTAATATTACGGATGGGTGCTGTTGTCAATCAGTGAAGGTGTCTCGAGACTAGCCCGTGCAGGCAGAATGACCTGCAAAGTTAGACATGATTTCAAAATAATCACAGATGTAATATCATGTGTTCCAAAATCTCTATATAAGAAAATGAGTAATGAGATTTTGGCAGAGTTGAAGGCAGTTGTCAAAACGGGTGCATTAAAGGTTCCGGAGGCCCTGACCTGTCATACCCCAGTCTGCTACGACCTATCTGCTGTGTCAAACAGCCAGCTCTCACACACACATCATCACCACCGAGAGGAAGGGAGAAGAAGGAACTTTTCGAGTTGCAGTGATCATTGCTGAATAAAAACGACTGCTATTTTTTTTTTCCTTACCTTCGAGTTTGAGTATTTCTTTTTCTGCAGACTTCTTTCTTTACAGCACAAAACGTTGGTCCTATGGTACAATAGTAAATCCACATGGTTATCTTAACTATCCTTATCAAGTAAACCTTTTGTCAATGTAGTACTCCAACATACTGGGGGTGTCCTCGTGGTGTAATGGTTAAAGCGATGGACTGCGAAATCGTAGTAAGCGAGTTCGTACTCCAGTCATGCTATTATGTTCACTTTCGGGCAAATACCCTTGGGAAAGGTATGAACCCTCTTATCCTCCCAGCTATGGGTTAAATAGTACCACGACTGTTCTTCTAGGAGAACGGCTTTGGCATTAAATAACCTAGAAAGGTTGATATGCCATTAAACAAGAAACCAAACCAAACCAAACCATCCAACATACTGCTTATTCATGAAACAATTTGGGTATAGTTCTAGCTATTTGGACATATTTGTGTATTCTTTTTTTAATACTACTGGTATGTATTTTGTGTATATAAAAGGTTAAATGTTTTTGATATATATATATGTATTCATCTTATCTTTCTTCTGTTCAATATCAGTATATTACAGATGTATTTATGCTAATATTGGACCTTAGAGAGTTGGGGCTCGTCTAAAATATCTTCTAGACAAACTAACCATTACAAAGAGATGGGTGAATTGATTCATGAGAAGATTTCATGTTATATTAAGGTTTCTCAATAAATAAGGTGAATTTTGCTCATGGAGACGGCAATATGGTTTGATTGCGTTTTATGGCATATCAACCATTGTAAATTATTTAATGCCTAATCCTATTCATACATATATATTAAATATATGTAATTTTGTAAACTCATTTTGTTGATAACGTTTTCAAATGAACCAGCGCTCATTTTTTTTGCACATAGTTAAATATTTTCGAGAATTGCTATCTAATACAAACAATTCTATTTACTATTAATCATTTGTTTGCACACAAATGCTGTTATGTAATAGTAACACTTTAACATCAGTCATTTGCTAGCACACATTTAAATAGATATACATAATATGTATGAGATTAGATTGTTGGTAATTTCATTTTAAATTAGTTAAAACTAACTTGATTGCACACTGGTATCATTATTGTTTCTATATTGTTAAATGGTTTCAATTACTGCTATCTAACACTTATAATCTTATTCAATATTAATCATTTGTTTGCACACAGTGAAGGGGTTACAAGTATTGCTATTTAATTCTAATTATTCAATTCAACATTACTCATTTGTTTGCACACAGTTGAATGATTCCAAGTATGACTATTTATCACTAACTATTCAATTAAACATCTTTCATTTGTTTACACACAAGTGAATGATCAAACAGTTCTATATCAAACAATTCAATTTAGCATAAGTCATTTGTTTTAATGTCAAGTAGTTCTATTTGTCCCATAGATAGGACCCTCTCAGGTGCTACCACTCTGGAGCAAAGCAGATTTGGGAGCAATAGCGAAGAAGGAGTACTCCACATTCCCCAAAGCTCCTGCCCCACTGGAGCCTCACCATTAGATTATTCAGTGTTATATCAGGATATTCATTGGGGGAATCTTACTCCTCAGCAGAGACATGGTCAGTTTATTATACAGTCCCAGTTGACTGGGCTTTTTCAATCTTAAGGATGGTTTACAGTTGCAATGTTTCAAGGTTATCCATAGTGTCCCGGAAGATTGCCAGCATGATCTTCTTTACTGACTGCAGTGACCAGGCACTTCTCAGCATCCTAAAATTTGCTGATAGACTTCTGTTTTAAGTCTAATGCACTCTGTTTAATTTACCACCATTTTAAATAGCTTCAAAACAAGTATTCCTGTAAGATCAAAATAATTTTTGCTACAAATCATGTTGGTTGGTTGGATTTTATGGCATATCAACCTTTGTAGGTTATTTAATGCCAAATCCATTTTTATTCAAATAATCTTTTCTATATCAAACAATTCAGTTTAGCATGAGTGCACAGTTTAATTGTCAAAAACATTTCTATTTCAAGCTAATCAGGTCATTCAAACAGTTCTAATTCAGCCTATTCAGTTTAGTATAAGTATAGATTTTGTTTACACTCAGTTAAATGTCAAAACAATTCTATATTAAACAATTCAGTTTAGTGTAAGTAGAGTTTCAATGTCAAAAACAGTTTTATTTCAAACAATTCTGTTTAGCATAAGTTCACAGTTTAAATTTAAATACACAGTTTAATTGTCAAAAACATTTCTATTTCAAGCTATTCAGGTTATTCAAAGAGTTCTGTTTAGCATAGGTATGAAGTTTAGTTCTATTTAACCCATAGATAGGGCTCTATCAGGTGCTACCATTCTAGGCCAGAGTGGACTTGGGAGCAATGGCAATGAAGGGGTGATCTACATTCCCCAAAGCCCCAGTATCACTGGAACCTCACTATCAGATTGTTTAGTGTCATATCTAGGACACACATTGATGGGTGGGGGGATCTTACTCATCTGCAGAGGTGCAGTTGGTGTAATCTACAGCCCCAGCCAACTGGGCAAGCTATAAATTAATTCCAAATAACACATGGTTTACATTTATGGAAAAAAATTCTCAAAAAAATGTGCTTTTTTAAAAATAATTCTCCTCATCTACTGAATGACCCTCAGATATATACTAGGTCCTTCCTCAGTCAATAAGATTCCCCTTATTTATTCAATGACCCTCGCATACATAATAAGTTGTTCTTCAGTCAATATGATTCCCAAAATCTGCAGAGATGCAGTTGGTGTATTCTACAGCTCCAGCCAACTGGGTTGTCAGTCAAAAAGCTTCTCCTTATTTATTGAATGACCCTAGTATATATAATAGGTCCTTCTTCATTCAAAAAGATTCCCCTTGTTTATTGAATGGCCCTTGCATATATAATAGGCCCTTCTTCAGTCAATAAGATTGCCCTTATTTATTGAATGACCCTCATATATATATATATATATAAATTCTTTCTCACTCAATAAGATTCCCTTTATTTATTGATTGACCCTCATATTTTAAACAGATTTTTTTTCAGTCAAAAAGATTCCTGTTATTTATTCATCAGCTCTGTACAGACTGTGGATGCTGTCTAGAGGACAAAGCAATGGCCAATAGGGACAAATGGTAAGAGAGAATGAAAAGAATATGTGCAGTTAGTATGACTTAATAATAATGACTTGTAGATTCAAGGATTGCAAACTGTATACTTTGGTAAATTTTAATCGTATCATCCCTTAAACAATTTTCCACTACAGTCACTTGAATTACTCTTGGATGTCAACACAGTTCATATTTACCATAGAATGTACACTGTTCAACATTGAATACATTACACTATATGTCCAGATGAACACATAGCATAACAGTTATAGGCATTGGTTCCCTAAGCTTCTAAGAGACAATCATCTGGAGGTTGCCGGTTCAATCCTGACTGCAGGTGAGTAACAATACAGGAATACTTAACACTTGTACCTGGTTATGGTTAATGAAATCAGAGCAAGCGACCTCAGTGGATTTAATAAAGGATGTGGTTCGAAGTTCCATGTAGGTTCCCAAGTTTAACAAGAAACACCTGATGAAGGCCAGAGGACTCATCGGCCAAAATGTTGAGAATATAATAATAAAGATTAAGATAATAGTCAGAAAATCTTAAATGAGAGAAATCATCAAAGCTTCATCTCAGAAATTCAGATAATCAATATTGAATGTTATATTCATGTATGGTAAAGCATGGAAAGAGAGGAATATAACAAATATAATTTAATGTGAATTTCAGAAAATATATTACTTCTGGATTAAATACAATTTCTAAAATTTCATGGATCTTAAAAGAGTATGGAAATAATGTGAGTTTGGAAATAATTCAAGTTGCTTAATTTCCCTGTCTTGTACAGTTTCTGGTCATCTTTGAAAAAGGTGTAGTAATTGTTGGCAAACAAATGTAACCTTTTCAGAAGCCTTTTTTCTTTTCAAGAATACAACAAAAATCTGGCACCTTTTCTGTTTTTGAGTAAAGTAGAATATTATTTAGAGAAGGAAATATCCAATTTCAAATCCAGGTTGATGAAACTTGTTAGCATTGGTAATGTTTCATTTATGTATGGTAATGAAAAAGAGGAGTGAAACTGACTCAACCAGGAATGTTGTACTACCTACTTGATAGCAGGGTTGAAAGAAATAGTAAGAAGCAACAATAAAATCAACTAATGAAATGGAATTTATATACAGAAATATACAAGATATTTAAAAAAAAAAAAAATGACTTACGTGGAAGCTAATAGTTTTGGTTGGGTTTTATGGCATATCAACCCTTGTGGGTTACTTAATACCAAATCCAGTTCATGCACACACACACTAACAAAAACATATATATATATATATAGTTAGTAAACAGATAGTTTGTAGATAATTTTCAAATGGAACAGAGATCATTTGTTTACACAGTTAAATGGTTCCAAGTATTGCTATCTAACATTAACAATTAAATGTAAAATAAGTCATTTGTTTCCTCACAATTAAATGGATATACCTAGAATTTCTAAGTGAATTCTTTGCTAGTAATTTTATTTTTAAAAAGTGAGAGCTAATTTGTTAGAACACAAGTATTCCTATTGTTTGCACACAGTTAAATGGTTCTAAGTATTGCTATGCAATGCCAATCATTTAGTTTTTGCACACAGCTAAGCTGTTTCAAGTATTGCTAATAATAATAATCCACTTCAACATTATTTATTTGCACCAAGTTAACTGATGCCAAGTATTGGTAAGTAAAACTAACATTTCAATTCTATATCAGTTATTTTGTTTGCACACAGTTGAATGGTTAAACAGTTCCATTTGGACCCATAGATAGGACCCTATCGGGTACTACCATGGGTTAGAGTGGATCTGGGTTAGTAATGCCAATGAAGAGTTACTCCACATTCCCCAAAGCTCCAGGACTAGAGCTTCACCATCAGATGGTTGCCATATCCAGGACACTCATTGGAGGTAACTGTGCTATGAGGAACCCAAGTTGTTGAATATCTGTTCCATGATTGTTGAGTTCTCAGTAAGTGTTTAAGGATAAACTTATTTGTTATGAGCCAACTTTCATTTATGTTTGAAGTGAAGTATGTCAGTCTGAAAAGGATATGTTCTGAGTGTTATCCATACCTGGCCATTGAGGGAAATAGTGCATGTAGAAAATACATGAAGACAGCAAAAATGAAAGACTTGTGGAAGACAGGGTGTTATTTACATGTTTTTGTTGAGATCAAGAAGGTTGGTTGATTGGGTTTTATGGCATATCAACCTTTGTAGGTTATTTAATGCTAAATACATTTTTGCACTAAATGATCAGTTCTACTTCAAACAATTCAGTTTAACATGAGTACACAGTTTAATTGTCAAAAGCATTTCTATTTCAAGCTATTCAGGTTATTAAAACAGTCCTGATTCAGCTAATTCAGTTTAATGTAAGTACAGATTTTCTTTACACACAGTTAAATGTCAAAACAGTTCTATATTAAACAATTCAGTTTAGTGCAAGTAGAGTTTCAATGTCAAAAACAGTTCTATTTCAAACAATTCAGTTTAGCATTTTAAATGTAAGTACAGTTTGTCAAAAATATTTCTATTTCAAGCTATTCAGCTTAGTTCAAACAATTCAGTTTAGCATAAGTATGCAGTTTAGTTCTATTTAACCCAGATAGGGCTCTATCAGGTGCTACCATTCCATGCCAGAGTCGACCTGAGAATAATAGCAATGAAGAGGTGCTCCACATTTCCCAAAGCCCCAGCATCACTGGAACCTTACCATCAGATTGTTTAGTGTTATATCCAGGACACTTGTTGGGGGATTCTTAACCCTCTGCAGAGGTGCAGTTGGTATATTCTACAGCCCCAGCTGACTGGGTAAATCAAGACGGTGTCTACAGCATCATTTTGTGATGCCTTCTGATTGGCTTATTTTTTTGTCTTGTAATTGCTTACTGCTACATTCAGAGCAGTCAGACATTGACCTTGAACAGCTTACAGACTTGGCAGCAATGAAAAGTTAGGAATCCTAATGAGATTTGACTTTGAATATGTTGATTGGCGACTGCAGTCAAGGGTGACCCGAAGGGTCTCTTTTTGATAGCTACTGCACCAAGGTATAGGGGAGGGTGATGACACAAATTCATGAAGCATTCCATATTTTTTACTGGTCCATTAGCATAATGGTTTCAGGGTTCGCCAATTGCCTGGGAGACCACGGTTCAATCCTAGGTCAAGTCATAACAAAGACTCAAAAAATGGTACTTGATGCCTCCTTGCTTAACACTCAGGTGCAGATCAAGGGTAAAGTAGCACAATACAGGGAAAGGAGTAGCGCCCTTCCCTACATCTTTGTGTAGTAGCTATCAAAAGGAAGCCTTTGGGTCACCCTCGACTACAGTCATCAACTTTACTTTTACATTGATTGGCAGCTCTACCCACAATGCCTATTCAATAGCAGATTCTTCCTGGGAATCTAATATTTCTTGGACAGTGTCTGCAGATTTAGGAATTTCAAAACTTGGTAAAAGTAGAAACACATAATCCTCTCATGAAAACTCATCAATGTTTGCATTCTTAATGCATTATTTATTCCCAGATTTAGTCTCTAATAAAAGCCAAGTAAATGCTTTATATTCTTCACTCTGTTAAAGATAACAGCATATGAAGAAGTTGTTTTTATAGAATAACAATAAACAGCACTCACCTTTACAAGCCAAAAGTAACATGGCTGCCTCCTTGGAATGCCTCTTTATTGAAGAGTGCATGAGCAGCATGTGGATTGGTTCACTTTACAAGAATGGACTTACCCAACACATTTGCATGAGTGGTGTCCATTCATCTACTTATTTCTCAACCAAATTACTCAGGGAAGTTTTGAACATCACTCTACTTGAGCTAACCCATATTCAACAGTTTTTTCTTTAAATTACAACCAAATAAAAATTTTCTATATAAGATCTATGCTGTAAATAAACAATTTCTTTCTAGTATAGATTTGCATAAATCATATGAAATGAGGCTTTTGTTTGGTTTGGTTTGGTTTCTTTGTTTAATGGCATATCAACCTTTGAAGGTTATTTAATGCTAAACCCATTCTCATAGAAGAACAGTAGTAGTACTATTTAACCCATAGCTGGGAGGATAAGGGGGTTCATACCTTTCCCAAGAGTATTTGTCCGAAAGTGAACGTAATAATGCGACTGGAGTACAAACTCGCGTACTATGATTGCAGTCCATCGCTTTAACCATTACACCACAAGGATACCCCTGTGGTTTTTGTGAAAATCCCAAGAGATTTGGTTCCTATATGTCTTCCATCAAAAAGGAGAAATGAGAATATTTTGGTATTTTCTTTTTATTAAAATATCAAAATATTTACAAACAGTCCAAAATGCTGTTAACCAAAAATAAAAGTGTTTTGTATAGAAATAAAGAATGTTAAGATGTATAGTAATTGAGTTTGATAAAAAATAGTTATAATATAGTTATAATATAGTGATAATATAGTTATAATATAGTTATAATAGTTATAATATAGTTATGATATAGTTATAATAGTTATCAAGTTCTTACAACAATGATTTCAACAACATAAAAAGAAAATTACTATTTGGGGAAGTCCCCATGTTGTAGTGGCTAATGTGCTGGACTCTGACATCATAGTAAGCTGGTTCAAATTCTAGTCATGCTATTATGTTCACTTTTGGATTAATACCATTAAAAAGATATGAACTGTAGCAGAAGGAATTTTCGTATTTTGGTTTGGTGCGTAATTTAATTCGACGCATAATTTCACCCAATCAGGATGACTTATCCTATTCAGCCTGGAGCATCTTTCCGGGCAGCGCAAACTGGGAAAAAGCCGTCAAACACCCTCTTTGGCAGAACAACTCTGTTCTGTACAGATGTCTACCGTCTGCTCTCCAATAGCAGTAGCAGCAGGGCACCATGAGGGAAGCAGCCTAATTCATGGACTCCTTGGTTATTTTTCTGAGACCAAGGATTCCCAGTTGAATATCGATTAGATACATTCAATGCGCCACACACAGGAACAATTTTACGTCACCCACAAAATTGACAATGTCAACTGCGATGTCTAATTCCGCTCCTGCACTTAGCGACTACTTCACCTCTGGGCAACATTTTCTGGAGACATTCATGCCTCTCCACGAATAACCAGAACCACAAACTAACGGTGACTTTAACATCTCTTTCCTCAAACCGCAACATGACATTGCTACATATGGCGAACATAATCCCTCGTATGTCCAACAACACACACTGCTATCTCAACTCTCTCATAACTTTACTTCTTTCTTTTCCCACGAGGCTTGCAGCACAAACGCAAACTCTACATTCCATGTTGCCATTAAAAACCTTCATGTAAAAACTAACGGCATCTTCATCTTCTTACTTCTTCATCCTCCTTTATTTATCACAACCTAGTGAGGAAACATGTAACTCAAACCCACACTATTAACAAACATTTCTCTCACTAAAAAACTATCTTTTATTCAACTGCCCATAAGAGTTCTTAGGATTAATGACAAATTCATGTATATTAAAAACAATGAATTTTTTTTCCACATAAAAGACATTTTTTATTGAATAGCATGAAAATTTAACATTTTCTGTTAACATACTTATCCTTTTTTATAGTTAAAATTCCTTTTTCAATCTTGTATTGATTCCCTATATTGTCGGTCAAAATGTGATCACTAAAGATTTATAAACATGAATCCTTTGAAAGCACTGAATTTTAAAACTAGAATTAAGGAAAACTGTCAGTTCTTACACATTGAATTGCATTCTCAGTAGTTGCACATGTATTTCTAAAATCTAACTTACTGAAAATACACATTCCCCAATTAACAAGAGTGAAGTTTTCCTTAAGTGTGTATTTGCATGTGCTTTTTAATGCAGGATTCAATGAAAATGCTAATCCATATACTTAACAAGTGAAAGGTTTTCTCCTGTATGTATCCGCATATGGACATTTAAACTTGATACTCTAGAAAAAGGTGAACCACACACTTCACAAGAAAATGGTTTTTCTCCTATGTGTGTACGCATATGTCTTTTTAGTGTGGTAGTGTCTGAAAATATTGAATCACACTTTTTACGAGAAAATGGTTTCTCTCCAGTGTGTATTCACATGTGTTTTTTTAAACTGCAACTTACTGAAAATGCTGATCCACATACTTCACAATTAAATGATTTCTCTCCTGTATGTATATGCATATGGACATTTAAATGTGATGCCCTTGAAAAAGCTGATCCACACACTTCACAAGAAAATGGTTTCTCTCCTGTGTGTATTTACATGTGACATTCAAAAGTATAATGCTGTGAAAGTACTGAGCCACACACAGCACAATTAAATGGTTTCTCTTCTGTGTGTATTCATATGTGTTTTTTTTTAATTGGAATTCTCTGAAAAACCTGATTCACACTTCACAAGAAAATGGTTTCTCTCCTGTGTGTATTCACATGTGTTTTTTTAAAGTGGAACTCTGGGTAAATGTTGATCCACACAGTGGACAAGAAAACGGTTCCTCCCCCGTGTGTATCGTCATATGGTCTTTTAGATGTGATGCTACAGAAAAAGCTGAGCCACACACTTGAAAAGAAAATGGTTTCTCTCCAGTGTGTATTTGCATATGTTTTTTTAAACTGCAACTCACTGAAAATGTGGATCCACGCATTTGACAAGTAAATGGTTTCTGTCCTGTATGTATTCACAGGTGGTTTTTCAATGTAGAACTTTCTGAAAATATTGATCCACAAACTTGACAGTGAAATGATTTTTCTTCAGTGTGTCTTTTCATGTGCCTAATCAATTTGGATTTGTGTGAAAATGATGATCCACATACTTGACAATAATAAGATTTCTTTTCCTGGTGTATTTCCATGCTTGCTTTGTAATACAAATTTAGAAAAATAAATAAAAAAGAATGTTGATATACAAACTTGGTAAGAATAAACAATTTCTTGTCTGTTTTCTGACTAATGAAATTAAATATTTCAAACAGTAGATACACACAATATACAAGAATAAATTTTCAATAGATCCAGTTTGTTTAAAATTGGAAAATTTTCATCCTCTTTGGAATTGATATCTGTAAATAAGAGAGGCGATATTAAAATAAACCTCCAATAAACATGATATCAATTCTGCGTTGTCAAATATATAATCATATCAATTTCACTTGCAATTTACTGAACTGATATATATCACATAATTCATATTAAGTTATCAGTACAATTTGTTTATATTATAGTCTAATCAATATAAAGGGGATACAAATTAAACAGCAATTTTTACTTTTTCTAAACTTTTATTTGAGACAAAAGAATATGCCACTATTGATTACTATCACTATGGCATACCCTGAACACAGATTCCATGGACTTCCTTGGCCATTGGTTTTGGCAGCTCCTTTAGATAGCATCCAGTATCTGCAGCAAGTTTAGGAATAAGAATTTTTGCTGGTTGGCAAACACTGGTGTATCAATGAGTAGGAGAATGTCACATGAGTTTGTGCTTACTCAGCATGTCTTGTTCATCTTATTTTGATGGTTTGTGAGATGGGAGGTAAGAGGCTGTACACCAACTGTTTTTCAGGGTGCTGCTTCCAGGGTTTGTTCAAAACAGTATGCAGCACCCTTGTATAGTTTCCATCAAGCTTTTTCTCCAAGTGTTTTGTCAAAGTCCATGTTGTGTAACTATACAGTAGTACTGACACATCTACAACTTGGAAGAAATCCCATTTTGTTTTATCAGAAAGATCAGATTTCCATATGGTTGTTAATCTGTCAATAACTTTACCAATGCATATATTGACACTACTTTTAGTAGATGAGATATTATTACCAAGGTACACAAACTAGTCTACTAATTTTAGAGGCTTGCTAATTAATGAGGAGATAACATAATTTTTTCAAAATAATGCATTGGACAATAACTTTACAAAGAAAATGCATTGTAAATCATTTTTAAGATAAAAATACATTAAAAAGTGATTTTTATTTTAAAAACCAACTGGAAAATGATTTTTTTAAAGATGTATTTTAATCAGTTTCCAAATAAATCCCATTGGAAATGATATTTACACTGAACGAATATTGGATAATTATGTGAATATAAAATTGTATTGAAAATGGTTTTACAATAAAAATGCACTGGACAATAACTTTTCTATAAAAATGCATCGCAAATGACTTTTATTATAAAAATGCATTCGACAATAATTTTTATAACAAAAATGTATGGAATAACGATTTTCATAATAAAAATGCATTCTCAAATTATTTATACTATAAAAAGGCATTAGAAAATTATTTTAACTATATTAATGTATTGGACATTGATCTTCAATATGAAATACACTGGAAAACGATGTTTGCTACAAAAGACAATGATTTTTCACTATACAAATGGATAGGACAATGATTTTTAAGATAAAAATGCATTAGACAATGATTTTTACAATAAAAATTCATTGGACAATGATTTTTACAATAAAAATGCATTAGACAATGATTTTTACAATAAAAATGTATTGGACAATGATTTTTACAATAAAAATGTATTGGACAATGATTTTTACAATAAAAATGCATTAGACAATGATTTTTACAATAAAAATGCATTAGACAATGATTTTTACAATAAAAATGTATTGGACAATGATTTTTACAATAAAAATGCATTAGACAATGATTTTTACAATAAAAATGCATTAGACAAAGATTTTTACAATAAAAATGTATTGGACAATGATTTTTTACAATAAAAATTCATTAGACAATGATTTTTACAATAAAAATGTATTGGACAATGATTTTTACAATAAAAATGTATTGGACAATGATTTTTTCAATAAAAATGCATTAGACAATGATTTTTACAATAAAAATGTATTGGACAATGATTTTTACAATAAAAATGCATTAGACAATGATTTTTACAATAAAAATGTATTGGACAATTATTTTTACAATAAAAATGCATTAAACAATGATTTTTACAATAAAAATGTATTGGACAATGGTTTCACCATAAAAATGCACTTCAAATAATTTTTTTCTAGTTGGTGTAAGTGTATATGTAAATATGATTTGGACAAGTAAAACCCGAAAACAAATCGCAGTTTTTTCATTTTTCAGAAAAAAACCAGTTATTTTACATTTTATAAGGTGGGGGGTCCACTTTCTCATTTTACTTCAATGTACAATAATCACCCATTTCTGAAACAGCACTGGAAAAGACAACTTGTAGAATTTTACAATTTAATTTTCCAAGTATTTCTGTGATTCTAAAGCCTTCGTTTCAGTTTGGGTATTTTAAGTCTCAAAAAACACGTAAGGAAATCACCAGTTTGTAAACTCAGAAATCCTTCTGACATTGTATTTATGTTTCTATGTTATTCTTTATTAGATTACCACAATAATCATGAAATTTTCTTTCATAAGCTAATCTGAACATTGTACAATCATAATATTTTTATATATTTGAAGTATTTTATAAATATTTCATCATTTTTCCTGGTTGTTAAAGGCTTTCTAGACATAAGCGTTTTTATTTGTAAATTTAAAAAAATAAAGTGAACGTTATAATTACTTAAGTCTGATTTATCTTTTAAAAAAATAGATAAAAGTAATTCTTCCAAACATAAGAATTGATTCTCATCTTTGTTACTGAATCCACATTTTTCTTACTACCACAAAGTTGCATAGCATGTAGCAGCACCAGGGACATACAGTTAGATTGTTTTAACATTGTATTTAAAACTGGGCCATTCCACATCCAAAACCATAGAAAATAAATATTTTTCAAACTCAATAAATGGCACGAGTAAAGCTAAGTGTTCTGTATACTAAATATTAAATAAAATTAGTTGCTATATATATATGTGTGTGTGTGTGCGTGTGTGTAGTTGATCCTTTATTATTGTTATATTCTGAGTTGTGGGCGAGAAATGCGTATGGTTGCAAAACAAAGAACGTATATATACTCACAATAACACAGTAATGAGGTTATAGAAATTTTTTATAGATAGAGTAAGTACAGAGAGTAGAACGGAGAAATACGTTCACAGTCAAAGAATGAATTCAGTGGTAGTAGTTATAAAGTTCATGTACTGTACTTGTCTCGTGGTGAAGGGATGGTTTTCTCGGAATTAGGATAACGTTGGTAGCTGCGGAAAGCGTTTGATGTATCGGATGACAGGCGCCAGACGGGGTGAAGAATCCTTAACACGGGTCGTGTGAGGGAACAAATCTGTGGTGTAGGAACGCAACTGCCTGATGATTATTTGGTCCGTCTATTTATACGTTTTCTGTAGGCTCAGAACGGCAATTTTTGTGCCCCGCGGGAAGCGTTCCGATTGGATATTTATTAATGTATTTTTTTTTTGTTAATTTATCGCAAACGGAAGTTCTGCGCGGAGCCCATGCGTGAGCGACTAACTTTTCATTTTGGGTTGGGAACTCGAAGTGTTAACTTCCGTTTTTTTTTTTCTTTTCTTCTTTTCTTTCTTTTTGTTTTTTCAAATCAAGGCAAGATCTCGTCTTGTAACAGCTCCCCCAGATCTTACCATGATTTGAAGTTGCTATGTTGTTAGTGCTTGCTTGCGTGTTTTTTTTTTGTTTTTTTTTGAGGTTATGTATTATTTATTTTGTTTTTTGGCACATAACGAAGTCTTTAAAGCGTGCTGGGAGTTGCCCTCGTGTTGTTCGTTTCGTTGGGTTTTGGGTATTGTCTCCGGAACTGCAGTCATTTGCGACAAGATGCTCCCCTGACGAAAGTGTAGGGAGTTGTGACAACGGGTGATGGGTAGGTTGCCGGGGTGGACAAGGAGATAGGAGTGGTCGTGTCGACGGGTGATTGGGAATTTGGTGAGGTGGGGATAGAGCTGGAGGTGGGGGTGGTCGATGCATGTGTTGCAGGTCATTTGGTCGTGGTACGAGTCGACGGACGTGTCCACGGTGAACCCAATGCGTTTCACAGTTGTCGTTTTTCACTTGAACTACCAAACCGTTCGTTTTGGTGACCTCAAAGTCACCTATCCAAGGCAGGTGAGACAAGTGGGCTGTTGCGGATTGCGGTCGGTGGAGTAGCACCTTGTCACCGACTTGTATCGGGTCTTTGAAGATGCTGCGGTTCAGTTTGGCTTCCATTTTGTGGTCAGCCTCGTTGTTCGCCAAGGCGACTCTTTGATGCACCTGTCGGAGCAGAGCGTTTATCTGCATACCGTAAGCACCTGGGTTGTTGTTAACGATGTCTTGGCAGGGGATCTTCGGTAGACCAATGTTTGGTTGGCGGCCGGTGATAATGTAATGCGGGGATGCACCAGTGGCGGTGTTGGCTGTGGCATTCATTGAGGAAACTGCCGATTCGAGAACGTCCGTCCATTCACAGTTTCTGTCTTCGCAGATCATGTAAAGGGCGTTTTTTAAGGTCCGGTGTTGCCTCTCAATGTTCCCCGAGCTTTGTGGTCGCCACGGGCAGTGAAGTTCCCGGGTGATCGAGGTTAGGTCACAGAATTCCTTGTAGGCCTCACCAGTGAAGTGGGTTCCTCGGTCGGAGGAGACAATGCGGGGAATCTCGCGGTGACGAAGAAAGAACTGGTAGAGTCCGCGGGCTGCGTCGATTGCGCGGTCTCTGGCACATGGTATGGCCATGAGGTGGCGGCTGAAGCTGTCTAGAATAGTAAGTATGTACCGCTTGCCCTTTGAGAGGGGCATTGAGACAAAATCTATGTAGACAACCTCGAATGGTTTTCCGCCTCTCTTGCAATGGCCCGTGGACCAGTTTCGGCGCATGCCGTAATTTCCCTTGCGTTTAGCGCAGGTTTGGCATGACTGAACATACGCCCTGATATCGCAATTTTTGAACTCCCACCAGTAGCTGGATAGGTGTTCCTGCATGCGGGAGATCCCTGAGTGGTTGACACAGTCATGGGCTTGGTGGAGATATTTTGTCCGGAGCTTGTAGGGTACTACCAGTTTTGGTGTGTTTGTAGTATCCCTGATCATCAATACAGATGTATCAGGTTCCAAGTAGAATTGGTGCATGTGTTTGTTATATAGCCCGGTACGATGATCTTTGGGGTCGAGTAGGGTAGCGTCCGGTCTTGGGGTTGCCAACTGAAGAGCTCTGATGATTTTTGAAAGTGTGTCATCAGAGGCTTGTTCCGCTGCAATACCCATGTGGTCAGCTATCTCTTCAACCGGGATGGTCGATGTGGCATGAAACGCGAGGAATGCGTCGATGGCCTGCAGATGATGCTGAATGTTCCGTGTTGTGTGAGTCCCAGGGAGCAGCTGGGAGCTCTTGATTTCGTCCATGCACCAGGATGGAACGTAGATGTTTAGACTGGAGCCTTGGAGTTTGAAGCGCTTCCCTGCAGGTGTGGGGTCTGCCGTAAGCTTGTCCTTGCTGTGGCCATATCTCCGACTGAGCATGTCTGCCCAGACATTCGATTCACCTTCTACATATTCCAAGACGAATTTGTAGCACGATATTTCCTCCTGCCATCGTCGTATCTTCGCATTGTTGAATTCACGTTGATCCAAGTATGTGAGAGATCGATGATCTGTGAGGACGACGAAGGGACGACTACGCAAGAAGTAATCGAATTTGGTGATGGCCCATTTTATCTCATATGCTTCGCGTTCAGTTGTTGACCAGTTGCGCTCCGTCGCGTTAAAGGTGTGTGAGGCAACTGCTATTATTTTCTTTTGGCCGTGTTTATTCTCTTGCATGAGAATGGCCCCACATGCGATATCGCTGGCGTCGGTGGTGAGGGTAAAAGTCCGGTGAAGTCGGGGAATGAAATGATTGGTGGTGAAGCGAGGCGCTTCTTAATTTTATTGAAAGCCTTGTTGGCCCCTTCGGTCCAGACGAATGTTCGTCCGGGCTTATTTAGTTCGTTTATGGGGGCCATTAGATTGGAGAACATGTCGGTTCTGATGCTCTCGTTAAGGCGTGTCTCGATGAATTGCCGAATCCATACGAGACGTCCGATGAGACTTTGTAGTTCTTTTCTCGTTGTCGGGGGTTTCATGTCGATAATGGCGCGGACATATTCGGGGTCGGCCTTGAACCCGTCGCTATTCACGATGCGACCGAGAAATTTAGCTTCGGACGCAAGAAAAATGCATTTTTCCGGGTTTAGTTTTAATCCGAACTTGCGTAGAGCAATAAATAATTGCTCCAGCGCTGTCACATATTCCTCGAAGGTTTTGGCGTGGACAAGATTATCGTCAATATATGACGATATGTTCGCGCGTGAGGCAACTGTGTCGAGAGCCTCAGCTATGCATCGCGAGAAGATTTGTCCAGCGGATGTTAGACCGAAAGCTAGACTGGTGTATTGGAAACAGCGTCCTTTCCAAGTAAAGGCCGTTTTATGGCGGTCACGTTCGTCAATGACGATTTGCCAATAGCCATTGCGGAGGTCGAGTGTTGAGAAGTACTTGTTACCTTCGCCAATCTTGTTGAATGTCGAGTCAATGGTAGGTATTGGGTATGGGTCGAGATCGACTAAAACCTTGTTGAGGGTTCTTTTGAAATTTGCGACCACTCGAATCTTTCCGTTTTTCTTGCGGACGGCAAAAACGGGACTGTTAAATCCTTTAGGGTCGTTGCAAGGTTCGATAACACCCTCACTTGCCATGCGGGCAATTTTCGCGTCAACATCATCCTCCAGTGCTTGGGCTATAGGGTGCTGTTTTTGGCTCCTGGACTGGCCATTGGTTGGTATGCGTATGGGCTTGATGAAAGTGCCCCTTCTATTGTCGTCGGTGCCGAGAATGTCCGCATAGCTGATGAGTAAATCGGCGGTAGCTTCTAATTCACTACGGCTATGATGGTCTGGAAGCGATAGGCCTACGGTTTGCTTAAGCCAATGGAGTTTTTGGTTGAGAGTCAACCCGTTAGGCGATGATCTGGCTGTGGCTCGTGGTTCCTCGTTGGAAACGGTTAGGGCGCCGTGTGAAAGGTTGTGGGTCGGTTTTATCCTTGGATGGACGGTTGTAGAGAGCGGGACAGTATGTTTTAGCTTGCCAGATGGGAGTGTGCGCGCAAGTTCTACAGTCGCCTTCTGGTTATCGATAGTATAGGATAACAGTGTGTGGTGGCCGAGTATGTTCTGGCCGATCAAGATGGGAATGTCTGATGTCGTGATCAGTGTGTTGACGTTGCAGAAAGCGGGAGAAGTATCGTCACCCAAGGTAATGTCGCAGGTGAGCTTGCCCAGAATAGAGATGTTCCCTCCGATTCCTTTGACTCGGATGTTGGTTTTGGACATGTGTCTTCTTGCATCTTCAGGTAAGCGAGAAATGGGAATGATGCAAGTCGTGCATCCGGAATCCAGCATGCCTACACCGGAGAATGTGATGCCGTTGTTGCGGAGGTTGACCTAAACAAGGGGCGATCGGAGATCAGGTTGGATTTGAACGTTAAATGTGTGATGATGCTGAGTGGATACATGGACCTGGGAACGATTCATCACATCTCGTTCGGTCCCAACCGAAAATCCAGTTCGTCGAAGCGCGTCGCGTGTTCATGGTTGTGCTGATCGCTATCTATTCCAGGTAAACCGGTGTCAGTGGTCGCTATGTGTGCTTGAGCATGAGGGGGGGTGAAAATATGGGCACCTGTTGCCCTTAAAGCATGCGCGGCCTCGTAAAAAATTTTTGCACATTGCTTGTTGGCTGGGTTGGCCAGCGCTTCTTTGTGCCCGGTTGTGCTTCATGTTGTAGGTGGGGGCGGTTCGACTTTTCCAGTCAACGATGGATGGGTTCCGCCTGTGGGTTTGTCGCAGTTGCTTGTTCAGATCCAGCAACTGTAGCTGTACGTCGGCTAGTATCTTGTCACTTTCAAGGCTACGAGGTTTGTCAGAGTGTGTAGGTTGGCTCGCCATCAGCGCAGTGGTTTCAGCGGCGGTGGTGATGTCCGTTTTGATACCACGATCAAGATAGCGTTGCGCATCGCTGGCTATACCACCCGCTGAGTAGTGTCTGTCCATAGTTTTGACGAGGTGTGGATAGATGTTAGGTGTCCATGCCTTGATCTTTTCACTCATGAGCATGGCCCCCATTAGGGAAAATGCAGTTTCGGCCGTCATCTCAGCATTTTGTCTGTCCGACTTGAATTTTGCCGTGATGTGGACTGTGGCCTCTCGGATTGTGTTTTCAAGTCGGCCTGCAAAATCAGTGAGTTTCTCTCCCTCATGTCGCTGAAGGTCCCATGCTCGGCTTAGGTACTGGAAGTTTGTCATTTGGCTCCCGTGGATGGATATAAGGTAAGCCTTTAGTTCCTCGAACGTGGACGTAGGCTGTCTTGAGTCCTCCATCTGCTGGAATATGCCTTGGTTCAGCAGTTGCTTTGCCAGCTTGACAAACTCCTTCTCCATTTCAGGATATTCTCTTAATTCTGGCTTAACGTGTATGGTGTAAGCCTTATTAAGGTCGGTAATGAAGCGGTTTACATCGCTGCCCGGTTCGAAGGTCCGGATGGATTTTGTGGCGTCCCGAAGTGACTGCTGTCGCAATAGAAGCTCATAGTTTGTGGTGTGTTGTTGCAATGTGTGCGATCGATCGTGTGCGGTAGTTTGCAGAGCAGTTAAAAGTTTGTGGAGGTCTGTTTTCAGTTCACTAATGATTAATTGTGCTTGCGGGTTGTCTGCTGGCTCCATGTCAATTTTCGTTTGGAGAATCGCTGCTTTTTGCTGTTTTATAAGTTCCAAGATTTCTGATCGAGAAAGGCCGGAGTATTCCATACTTGTTTTGCTGCACGCTTGACACCAGTGTTATATTCTGAGTTGTGGGCGAGAAATGCGTATGGTTGCAAAACAAAGAACGTATATATACTCACAATAACACAGTAATGAGGTTATAGAAATTTTTTATAGATAGAGTAAGTACAGAGAGTAGAACGGAGAAATACGTTCACAGTCAAAGAATGAATTCAGTGGTAGTAGTTATAAAGTTCATGTACTGTACTTGTCTCGTGGTGAAGGGATGGTTTTCTCGGAATTAGGATAACGTTGGTAGCTGCGGAAAGCGTTTGATGTATCGGATGACAGGCGCCAGACGGGGTGAAGAATCCTTAACACGGGTCGTGTGAGGGAACAAATCTGTGGTGTAGGAACGCAACTGCCTGATGATTATTTGGTCCGTCTATTTATACGTTTTCTGTAGGCTCAGAACGGCAATTTTTGTGCCCCGCGGGAAGCGTTCCGATTGGATATTTATTAATGTATTTTTTTTTTGTTAATTTATCGCAAACGGAAGTTCTGCGCGGAGCCCATGCGTGAGCGACTAACTTTTCATTTTGGGTTGGGAACTCGAAGTGTTAACTTCCGTTTTTTTTTCTTTTCTTCCTTTCTTTCTTTTTGTTTTTTCAAATCAAGGCAAGATCTCGTCTTGTAACATTATCATCAGTAATTACTGTCGAAATATTTTCAACCTGAGGACATAAAGCGAGAAACATTAGTTTTCACGAGGAAATACGACTACTGTGATGTTTAAGGAACCGTTTCTTCAGGATGGTTTAGTTTGATTTCTTTGTCTAATGATGTCATAAATAAAAACGAGAGAATTACCACAAAACAGCGGCTTTATTCAACATGAAGAAACATTACACAACACAAGTTCTGACTCCATATATTAGAAGTGCTGAGTCCACATTAGCCATCAGGTGGTCATCAGTTATTTAATAATCTTTGTAATATCACGGGGCCAGAAGTTTAGAGCGCCCACTAAGAATCAAACTCAGTAACAATGGTCTGTTAATCCAACTTGCTAATCATTACACCACATGAGTTGCCCTGGCCATTATAATCTGTCCGAAAGGGACACAATTAGCAAAAGCAAACTCCGGCCAGTAGAGAGTTCCGTTAAAAAGGGGAATAAGTAGGAAAAGTAACGTATAACAAAAGCCTTATTAACCTTCGTCAGTTATTAAATACCAAAGCCATCACAGTAAAAGGCCATCACCAATCAGTTTCGTTGGGACCATTGTAGTATTTGTCTCGTTGAAATACACTTGCCCCCCATCACGAAAACTATACAAGTTAGACGAACCAGACACGCGGGACATTGCTGGAGAAGCAAGGACGAGCTCATAAGCGATGTACTCCTGTGGACCCCCACATATGGATGTGCAAAAGCAGGACGACCAGCACGAACTTACATACAGCAACTATGTGAGGACACAGGATGTAACCCTGAAGACCTGCCGGAGGCGATGAATGATAGGGAGAAGTGGCGAGAGAGGGTCAGGGATATCCGTGCTGGCGGCGCGACATGATGATGATGATGGTATTCGTGCTGGGATCGATAATCCCAAGGCCTCAGGAGAGCCATTTCTGCTGGCTTTTATATGCTTGCAGGACAAAGTTTATTGCTAGGTACCTGAGGCCCCCTTAAATGGAATACCAATGGGCGTCAATAATTTTTGTCCCTACCTCACAAGGTTTCAACCTGTTTGATGTGCTCACTATAGAACGACCATGTGCCATATTCTGACTAAAGCGATCCTAGTCAAAAGACATTAGTTGTACTATTTAATCCATAGCTGGGGAGAGGGAGGGAGTAAATGAATTCGTGCCTTTCTCAAGAGTACTAGTTCAAAAGTGAACTTCATTGCGCGACTGGAGTTCGAACTCCTGATGATGGAATCCTGAGAATTTTATCAAACTGTTCCTACTATTTTTATTCATCAACCCCTCACCACTAGGGAGTCACCTTAAAAAAGCATATGTGTATGTATTCATAAGTAAACATACATGAATACGTGTGTGCGCACGCACACACGTACACAAAGACACACACACGTCCAAAATGCTCTTTTCTCCCACATGATAGATCTCAAACACACATTTAATTTTTCCCAAGCCACTCTAATCAACTCCATACATGCCCCCCCCCAAAAAAAACTGCAGATTATTAGAATCTTCAGTCATGTCCAAAACAAAGCACAGAAAACAACGTCCAGGTTTCTATTAAATTTTGCCCTACCAGGTGGTTATACAACAATAAAACAATATCAAAATAGAGATTGAATAAATTTTTTAAACAAGATAAGACATTTTTCACTCTATACTACCATACTATTGAGGATTCTTTCCTTTTAATTTTTTTCCTTTTTCTATACTTCCTTTCCACTTAGACACTCTATTACAGTCAATGTCTTTGATGAAACAGGTTATGCCTAAACCCCTCCCCTTCACCACTTTCCACTTTCTTTTCCCTATTTCACTAAAATTAATTCCATTTCCATATGATCAAAAATCTCTAACGAAATCTGGTACGTTTGACTTCATCACCATACATACAGTCACAGTCAAAATCAAAAACTTCCACAGCCATCGCTTAAATTCACTTCTACCCGCTCTCTATTTCTACCCTTAGACCCTCTCCCTCTCCATTTTATACCTTTATTTTCTCCGTTATCTAAGTTATTTCCTCATTTGCATGAAAGTAGAAAAACTAAAAAATGTTTAGTCTGAGGAAGTTTTTGGAATAAAAGAATGAAATATTATTAATAATAAACTTTTCTAAGTGTTTGATTTATCCATCTTTCTACTTATTCTTATCCTCTTGTTAGATTCACCATAAGCTATCATTTCAAGACAGATACACGCACACACGCACACACATATATATATACATATAAAAAAGACTAGTAGTAAAAGTAAGAAAAAGAAAGAACAAAGAATGAATGAAATCCACCCAATACACTTGAAAATATGCGTATATGAGTTCATGTTTACACGAGTCTACATACATGTATGTGTGTGTACGCACACACACAAAATATATATATATATGTATATACCCAAACACACACTCACACACATGCACACACACACACACACACGCACGCACACACACACACACACACACATATATATATATATATATATATATATACAAATTTCGTTGAACATAATAGACAGTTTCTGTTTACATATTTTCTTGTTGATCCGTTCATATTGCCGTATTGCTTTTATCGTATTCGGTGGGAATTGATTGGTGTATTTTCTATGATTGTATATATCCCAAGTACTTTCTGCTCGACTTTGGGCCATCATCAGGGGAGGATCTATTACAAAAGTGATGTAACTTTTGCTTTTGCATTACAACTATGTAAGAGCGTCTGTACCATTGGAGTGTATAGCGTTTGCTTTTAAATGTGTTTCTATAAATGGAGTCAGTAGCTAAAGAGATTTAAGTACATTAGCACTGGTTTAAAAATTAATTCTGTTAAGTGCGGATTGCATGTTTCTAATATGTAGTGCTTCGAGAATCTGTAGTTTTTGTTTGTTATTTTGATGTTCTAATATTGATGTGTTGTCGGTGAGAATTTTTCGTAATTCTGTTGTTGAGCATGAATGTTTTTTTTAAATGCTGTGCTTCTGACTGCTTCTTTGCAGAGAGGTAAGAGTGTCCTGGGTATGACACTAAACAATCTGACTGTGAGGTTCTAGTAATGCTGGAGCTTTGGGGAATGTGGAGTACCCCTTCATTGCCATCGCTCCCAGGTCAACACTGGGCCGGAGTGGTAGCACCTGTTAGGGTCCTATCTATCTGTTAGATAAAACTAAACTGCATTTTTATTCTAAATTGAATTCTTTGAAATAGAACTGTTTTTGACAATTAAACTGTACTTACGCTAAACTGAATTGTTTGAATTAGAACCGTTTAACTAAGATAAATAGCTTGAAATAAAAATATATTTTTTGACAATTAAACTGTGTACTCATGCTAAACTGAATTCTTTGAAATAGAATTGATTATTTGTATAAAAATGGATTTGACGTTAAATAACTTACAAAGATTGATATGCCATAAAACCGAAACAACTCACCCACCAACAAACTCACATAGAATACATACTTATATATATATATATACACTCACACACACACACATATATATATACACACACACACATAGAATACATACTTATATATACGCACAAACACTCACACATATACACACGCACAGAGAAAAAGCATTTATTTACATAGAGCAGAGATCTTTCTGGACAAGTGACTCCAATAAGACATTCAAAGACATTATTGTGTTAGTATAGCGTTTATTCTAAGGCTAACATCAACAAATAAATGAATTAATACTTCGTTTAATTCTAACGATTTATTATTCAACACGTGAAACAATTGATAACAAATCCAGTCCTCCTTGTGCATAAAGTTGTGTTTAAGGGACTTATCGGCGTGCTGAAGAAGATATCTGGTATCTTAGGGTTGTCTCTCTGAGAGCTTTTAATGTCACTGCCTCACGGAACGCCTGGTGGAATCTATCTGACTGGATTTTGGATTTTGCGCCAAGACTTCGGGGCTCATCACGTGATTAGTATATCCAATCACATAGAGTCTCTCCCTCACTCACTCCATATACAGGAATTACCATTTTACTGACCCAACAACATAAAACTGGAAGTAAACAAAATCAAAGCAACCTATCAAAACAATCTCCAATAAAAAGAACAGCCTGAACATAATTTACTCATTTAAATATACTAAAGAAAACGTAAAAGTCCGAAACACGAGTAGAGCACAAGTTTATGAAATAATAAAAGCCTAAATTCCAAATTTGAAGGAATTTCCGGACCTGATCATTTCAGAATACATACACACACACATGCATGCACTAAATGCAGCACAATTGGACAAGTGATTTCCATCTTTTTCGTTGCCTACAAAATGATTTGAAAGACAAAGAATCTTCTCATGAAGATCAGGTGAAAACATTTGTGAAAAAGTTCTTGGGCTCAAAACCAGCTGTGCCCAGTCGGCTGAGGCTGTAGAATACACTGACAGCATTTTTGAACCCCCCCCCCACAACAAGTGTCCTAGATATGACACTAAACAATCTGATGGTAAGGTTCTAGTAATGCTGGAGCTTTGAGGAATGCAGAGTATCTCTTCATTGCCATAGCTCCTAGGGCCACTCTGGCCTGGAGTGGTAGCACTTGATAAGGTCCTATCTATGCTTAACTGGTTTACTTGAAATAGAACTGTTTTGACATTTGAACTACGTACTTATGCTAAACTGAATTGTTGAAAATAGAACTGTTTTGACATTTAACAGTGTGAGGACAAAAGCTATACTGATACGAAACTAAACCGTTTGTCTAAACTGAATAGCTTGAAATAGAAATGTTTTTTACAATTAAACTGTGTAATTATGCGAAACTTCATTGTTGAAAATAGAACTGTTTATTTGTATAAAAAATGGATTTGGCATTAAATAACCTACAAAGGTTGATATGCTATAAAAACCAAACAAAGAAACAATCGAAACTAGCTTAGTTTTACTTGGGAAGAATCAATTAGGTACCTGATAGATGGTAACAGGTGACTGAAAATAATGGCGAATATATTATTGACTGAAATTAATGTGGTTTTAAATCATATTTCACCAAATCAAATTACTTATAACACGAACCAATATACACACACACACACACACGCGTATGTGTGTGTGTGTGTGTGTAAATGAGCACACACACACACACACACACACATATATATATATATATATACTCCATGCCCTGGGAGTTGAGCACTCGAGTGCGAAACTGCCGACTACCACATACGCGTCAATGCAAAGCTCTCCGACATCCGATAAGCGTATATGTAAATAAGTACATACGTTAACATTTCCATCGTTTACGCTGTGAAGATGATAGCTTTCGGGTAAGATATCCGACTGACCTAAATTCAGCCGGTTTTCGATCCCAGCTTGACGTATTTCGCGTGTCTAGCAAAACTGAAAAATTGTGATACAACAAAACAGTCTGTCTGTTGATGACAATATATATATATATATATATATATATATATATATATATATATTGATTTTGATCGCTCAACATAATCTCAATACTCATATTGGGACATCATCGGATTTAAAGATTCCTGTCCTTCAGGATAAGGTTAACTGTGGTCACATGGCCCCGGCTACCGCCTTCACCACTATTCCTTGACAATGTCCCTAAAATCCAATAGGTAGTGGACAGCGGCAGAGGTCGGACGTATAACTGGTACTCCCGAACCGAGCAAGAATATCACCTACTAGGAAGTAGAGCAACTCTAACCTACTAAGATGGTGGGGAATATATTTCACATAATGACAAATACTGTGAGTACCATTATCATATGTGTTAATATTTTTGTTTGGTCTTCGTGTAAATAAATGTCTGACGGTATTAGGCATATTTATTATTCTTTGGGTACCTCATTATTTTCTGTTTAGGAACCCTCCAGGACTTGGTGGTATTGATTATTATCTTCCACCAGCTCTCCGAATGAAATAGGTTGTTGTAAGTGGTTTGGTTGGGTTTTATGTCATATTAAACTTTGTAGGGTATTTAATGCCAAATCCTGCTTATGCATACATATTAGATATATATGATCTGTAAACATTTTGTAGGTAACATTTTTAAACGATCATGGGCTCTTTTTTTGTTTTTTGCATACATAAGAACGCTTTCAAATATTTCTATCGAACACGAATAATTCTATTTACTTTTAATTATTTCTTTGTACACAGTACAATGGTTTCAAGTATTGCTATTATGGGATACACCTTTTTTGCTAGTCTTAAAATAAGCAATAAAAACATACTTAAGAACATTCTAGAAATTTAGGATCAAAACTGCATTAACATTTAAGTCACATTTTTATATTTTTCAACCAATCAGCAAAAAACATAGAATAGAACATTCTAGAAAATTAGGATCGGAAGTCAACTAACAGAAAATATTTAGGCTCGAAAATAAAATAGTAAAATACAAATCTGATTGGTCAATAAATGTCTACGCGCCAAAATTTTAGGACGATTCTTTGATCCACCTGTAGGATATAAATAACACAGAGTTAGGGAGCCATTCACACAGACTAACACAAGCTTACACACAGACGGAGACAAGCCACTAAGCCAGTAAAGCAATAGCCGATACAATGTCCGGCAAATTCTTTTCCTTCCTCAACTAAAGTTTATGACCTCTCTTCAGATGGCCGAGAATCACATTCAAAAGAAAAACCTGACAAACTTTCTTTCATCAACGCGACACGCTGTCGCCACAATCATAAAACCCGCTATGAACTTAATGTAAGTAAGAACGACTTATTTACGGACTCCGTTAACGTGAACATACACACATCTTTAAACAAATTCATTTTCTTCTTGTCAAACTTTATTTTCCAAAAGGCCATTTACACATCATGTATTTTGCTTGTTTTCATATTCTGTTATATGCATATTAAAATGTTTGTTGTTTAATGTTCGTTGTGTTCTGTTCCATTTCTTTTACGCTATTGTGAAGTTTTGTGTTGTATTTGTGGTGGGAATAATTCAGAGAGCAATACCCGTAAATTACGGACGCACATCTACTGAAATAATCAAACTAAATTGCATACAATCCCCACACTATGTAACAGTAACAATTTAACATTAGTCATTTGTTTGCACGCATTTAAATGATTTGTAAGTGAATAGTTTATAGGTAATTTCATTTTTTAATAACTTAGAACTAATTTGTATATTTACTAGAATTGCTATTGTTTCTATATAGATGGTTTTATAATTGCTATTTAACTCTAATTATTCTATTTAATATTAATCATTTGTTTGCATTGAAGGAAATAGTTACACGTGTTACGATTTAACACTAATTATTCTATTTAACACAATTCTTGCATTTACACACAATCAAATGGTTCCAGGTATTGCTATGTGATACTGTGGGGGTTGAATGTAATTTGGTTATTTCAGAAGATGTCCGTCCGTAATTTACGGGTATTGCTCTCTAAATTATTCCCGCCACAAACTTACACGAAGACTAAGACAACACCACAAGACAACCATTTCTTTCGCGCGATTGTAAAGTTTTGTGTTGTATTTGTGGCGGGAATAATTTAGAGAGCAATACCAGTAAATTACGGACGGACACCTACTGAAATAACCAAATTACATACAACCCCCACAATACCATTCATTCAATTTAGGCACACATTTAAAGACTTTCAAGTATTGCTATTTAATACTAATAATTTTATTCAACATTTCTCGTTTGTTTAAACATATTTATATGGTTTCAAGTATTGCAATGCATTACAAACAATTGAGGAAGATAGTTTAAAAATAATGATAAATCTAGTTTTTAATGTTTTACGTGAGTATATGTTTCTTTTTTCAGATCGAAAGACTGCCAGCTAATGCTGCTGTGAATACTCGCAAAGAGTAACTAATTATAAATACTATACACGAATAGGTAGTAAAGGTGATCTTGTGGGGATTAAACAGGAAGTAAGAAGAAAAATTACTCAATTGTTAGCATGAAATTTACCTTGCGTTTACGTGCGTCTGACAAGTCCTTGTCTTTTGGAAACGAAAGGACGTTAACTTTTGGGCCATTTGCATAATTTCGTTTGCATTTTTGGACAACACAAACGTACGACATATTTTCTGCAAATCATTTCTGTGATAACATTTACAAAAAATGTACAAAATAAACAGAAAATACATTGTATATAGTAACGTCAGCATATAAATCTCACCCATCGAATAGGCCTTTTAACATTTCTATACGACCCTGGGTTCTTTTTTTTTTTTTTTTTTGCACACATATGAATACTTGCAAGTATTTCCATTGAACACGAATAGTCGTGGCTAAAAGAATAGGTAAAAATGTAATTATCTCCCCTGACATTGGCTCTTTAGAAATCGTTTTACAATGTCCGGTGACAACAAATGTTTTAATTTGATTCAATTCGAAAGTATAAGTTTATCTAAAAAATTTTTTAGTTTGTCCTTGTTTTTCGTTTAATATCGTATTTTCCTACTGAAAACAGATAAGACGAAAAGAGACAGAGATATGTAAGTAGGACGTTGATTTAATTTCTTTGTTTACAAATTGCCAAATTCGTTTTGCAAAAAGCTTTACTTTTGTTTTTGAAACAAAATTATCATATACTATTTTTCGATACGAAAAAAAAGTTATTTGAAAAAAATATCTGAAAGGAAGCAAATACTTCTAATCTAAAAAATGTAAGCAGCATATCTAAACTAAATGGGTCTCGTTTAAAAATTGGATGAATATATATATATATATATATATATATATATATATATATATATATATATATATATATATTGTAGTTAATTTGGTCTAATGTTTAGTATATAGAACACCTACCTCTACTCGGGACATTTATTAGATTTAAAACGTGTTTATTATTGTTTTTGACGTGTTGGCGGAGGATCCTGTTTTAGATACAATGTCAAGACAATCTCTGTGTCTGTCTGGTACGCAGCTTCGTGGTTAGTCGTCCATAGTCGAGGGTGACCCGAAGGCTCCCTTTTCGATAGCTACTACACCAAGGTGTAGGGGAGGGCGCTACTCCATTCCTAGGATTGCTCCACTTTACCCTTGAACCGTACCTTATAATGCTGAGTGTTAAGCAAGGTGGTATCAAGTACCATTTTTAAAGTCTTTGGTATAGTGGGTAGAATGTAGATTCATTTACCGTGGCGATAATCAATTCTGATCTTTGAAAGAATATTTTTGTTTTTTATAGTCAATTCAGACATAAGTAAGTTTAATGATCACTTAAGTTTTTTTTTTTTTGTCCACAAATGAAAACACTTATGTACAGAAAGTATTTTACAAACAGAAAAAATAAATATATTATAAAATACTTTAAATACGTGAAAAGGTTATGATTGTACAATGATCAGAGTAGCTTGGGGAAAAACATTTCCGTTATTTCTGCTGTAATTTAAAAAAAACAAAAGAATATGGATATATAAATTCAATTTCTGACTTTACAAACTGGTGACTTATCTACATATATGAATATTTGGAAAATTCTTTCTTTCTTTCCCCGCGAACGACCAAATTCTAGGTAAATGAAATGGTACATTCAATATGGCCACTTCTTGTTTTTCACCTCAGGCTGAATTTGGGGCATGTAAACTTACTCTAAAATCTGTCCTCAGTTTACATCAGATGGTATTGCTACCACCTACTCAGTTAAGTGGTTGGGGAAAATATAAATAGTCACCATGGTGATACTCAATTTTGATCTTTGAAAAAATTTTTTTAAAGACAAATCAGACGAAATTAAATAAATAGCCCAATTAAAATTTTTCATGTACAAATAAAAACTTATGCACAGAAATAGTTTAATTTATTGCTAACACTAACCTTTCTATTCAATAGTAATCATTTGTTTGCACACAATCAAATGGTTACAAGTATTGCTATTTAACATTGTTCTGTTGAACACTTCATTCATTTGCACACAGTTAAATGATTCCAAATATTGCTATATATTATCAATAGTTCTATTTTGCACACAGTCAAATGGTTCCATATATAGTTAAGTTATACCAATAGTTCATTTCAGGTGCACAGTTAAAGAGTTTCAAGTACTACTATTCAACACTAATAATTCGTTTGTATATAGTTAAAGGAATTTAAGTATCACTAACAATTTAATTAAACATTAGTCAATTCTTTACACTCAGCTAAATGGTCAAAGAATTCTATTCATCACAATTCAATTTAATATTAGTCATTTGTTTGCACTCAATATAAATGTCAAACAGTTTTAGTTGACCCATAGATAGGATCCTATCAAGTGGTACCATTCTGTGTGACAGTGGACCTGGGAGTAATAACAATGAAGGGGAACTTCCCATTCCCCAGAGCTCTAGAACTGGAGCATCACCATCAGATGCCATTTAGTACCATATCCAGGACACTTATTGATGAGGATGTCTTATCTCTCTGCACAGATGCTGTTCATGTATTTTACAGCACCAGGTGACTGGGCTGTGTTTTTATAGTAAAAATCATTGTCCATTGCCTTTTTTATAGTAAAAATTATTTCCATTTCAGTTTATATTAAAATCATTATCTAATATATGTTCATAGTAAAAAAACATATCCCATGGATTTTACAGGAAAATTGTTTGAAATGCATTTTATAGAAGTCATTTCAATGTCTTTTTGTTGTAAAAGTCATTTACTATGCATTTTATTGCAAAAATCATTGGCAATGGATTTTATTGTAAATGATTTGCACTGATTTTCTATATTAATATCATTTCCAATTAATTCATATTGTAATATAATTATTCAATGTATTTATTTTTATTGTTAAACCATTGTCCAATGGATTTTTATAGTAAAATAATCATTGCCACTGTATTTCTGAATTCTTTACAATGTATTTTCATAGTAAAGTCAGTCCAATTCAATTTTATTGTAAAATCATTGCTTTTTTATAGTGAAAATCATTATCTAATTCATTTTTGTTGTAAAAAATCATTGTCTAATGCATTTTTATAGTTAAAATCATTGCTCACAGTATTTTGATTGTAAAAAATCATTGCCCAATGGATTTTTATTGTAAAATATATTTTTATAGTAAAAACTATTTGCCATGCATTTTTATAATAAAGGTCGTTGTCCAATATGCTTTTATAAAAAATCATTGTCTGATGAATTTTTATAGTAATATGATTGTTTAATGTATTTCATAGTAAATTCTTTTGTAATGCATTTTATTGTTAAAATCATTGTCAAATTAATTTTTGCAATAAACATTATTTGAAATCCATTTTTATATGAAAATCATTTACAATAGATATTTTTAGTAGAAGCCATTTCTAATTGATTTGTTTTTAAATTCATTTTTACTATTAAAATCATTTCCTTTTATATTTTTCTAGCAAGAATCATTTTGCTGTTTTAATGGTAAAAATTATCAGCCAATATATTTTGTAGTGCATTTTCATAATTAAATCATTTCTGATATTTTTCTATCTTAAAATCAGTTCCAATTATATTTTCATAGTAAACTCAGTTGGCATCAACTTTTTTTTTTTTTTTATTGAAAACCATTACGATTTTTTTGTCAATATTAACAAATTATTATCAAATATAAATCTGGGTACTAATATATTTTCTTCACTCAAATTATCATTTTAATGCCTTTTATTCTCATCCTTTTTTTATAATGACCCATAGATAGGACCCTATGAAAAGAAGTCTTTTATTTCTTGTAAGTGATATAATATATTACAAGTATTAAGTATTCAATTTTAACTGAAAATAAAATTTTTATTAAATACGTTCACATAATGCTGTTAGACATATTGTTCAGTTTCTTTAGCATTTCAGAGTTCAAAATTTTTTCTCAGCTTATTTCTAAGCTTTCTATTTATACCTAATAGACATGTTGAATTCTGTATTAAACTTGTATTATAATTTGTCTATAATGGTCTCATACTTGAGTAATATGAATAAGTTTTGGAACAAAATTTCCACTGATGTGACTCAATTGACCTTTCATATGTTAGTACATAGGTTTAGAGTTATGTATACATAGCTGTATATTTGCAGGTTGACCAGAGGTATTGACGTGTGTGTGTGTGTGTATATATGTGAAGGTTTATCTATGCAGTATGTTACATCATGAAAGAGGAGGAAGGAGTTCACCAAACCACCACCAGCCTGGTTGGCTAGTTAGTCAATGGGGGTTTGAAAGAAGTAACCTTGAATAAACATGAGGCAAACTACAGGAAAGAGTACAAAGAGAAGGGAAATGATCGAAAACATGCTGTTTAACAAATGGAGTGAAATGATCTTGAAAATACTGGAAGGTTTAACAACTCTTAGAAGACTATAAAATCCAGCCCCATTCCCAGGCAAGGAGAAGTCAAAAGATCCTTGTGTAAATGGAAGGTAGAAAAGTAGGTGATTTTTCAGTGACCAGAAAGAACAGACTTAGATGCAGAAGATTGTCATTTGCAATTCCAGAGATAGCAGAGTGGCAGGCGAGAGTTCTTCCAGCATACCAAGATGAGGTTGAGCTGAGTTAGAGAAAGGTTCCAAATGTTGTATATTGACCTCCAACCCGGACCTGAGATTGTGTTGGCGAGCTTGGCTGATAATATGGGACAGGGTTAAAATCCCACAGTACAGACAAAAACTGATGCACTGGAAGAGGGTGACCTCTGAACTGCATGACTGTTATTTTCGCTTGATGATGATCAAACATGCCAGTCCAAAGACACCGGAAGTGGCATATTCTGGCCTGGCTAGCCATGAGAATAGATCGAGTGGGCGTAAAACAATAATATAACTCAGTATAAGAAGTTTGAGTTAGTTGGAGATCAGATGAGTTAGAGAGAACAGCACCCAGCGGAGAGGGCCCCCAGGCCTCTGGTTGAGTAGTCCAGGAGAACGAGAATGACACATGGCTATGTCCGGAGGGGCTGGGGAGGTCAATATATTGCAGTCTTTGATCAGTCTCCAACTCCCTCTCACACACAACCCTTTCAATAAAGTGAGAGGTATATTTTTCTAAAAGTGTCGCACCTCATCTTTATTGTGTTGAGTATGCAACACCAAAGTGGTACATACACCTCTGTCTATAAGCAGGTCTAGTCCTTTGAGCCGTATATTGTCTTTATCTTTGTTCTTTTGACATAGGTGTTCCATTGGCAGCATGCACTGTGGTGGGCATACAGTGTAGGGCCAGACATTGCATAATGTACATGAGCAGCAGGCAGACAGTTGTGTAACTCTGATACAATGCATTTTTGTATAACGTTATCATTTTATCCATTTATTTTCTTTGTTTTCCTAATCTTAAGTGAATTTGTATATATCTAATGTAAATGATTCCCTAATGTATTTACAAGTACAAATTGATACTTAGATAAAATTAAATAATTATATATCTTTTCAATAAATTTAGCTAGTGTAATATGTAAATGGTATACTATTTTTGCTAAAATCAAATTTCTATTAGATAAATCTATGCATCTCATTAAGACACTTTACTCAGTTTCTCTACTATTTTAGAGTAAAAAAATTTCAGACTATTGTAAAAAATATTACATCTTCTTTATTTACAGATATGAATTTTATTGGAAAGAAATATTTTTGAACTTTAAAAAGACAGATGGAAACACATACAGAAGAGAAAATGTATTCTTGCCAAGACTGTGAATCAGCATTTTCAGAGAGTTCCAGTCTAAAACTGCACATGCAAGAACATACAGGAGACAAACCGTTTTCTTGTGGAGTATGTAGATCATCATTTTCACGGAGATCCAATTTGAAAAGCCATATGCGAAAACACACTGGAGAAAAACCTTTTTCTTGTAAAGTGTGTGGATCAGCATTTTCAGAAAGGTCTGCTTTAAAAAACCATATGCGAATACACACGGGAGAGAAACCGTTTTCTTGTGAAGTGTGTGGATCCGCATTCTCTGTGAGTTCTGCTTTAAAAAACCATATGCGTAGACATACAGGAGAAAAACCATTTTCTTGTGAAGTGTGTGGATCAGCATTTTCACAGAGGTCCACTTTAAAAAACCACATGCGAATACACACAGGAGAGAAACCATTTTCTTGTGTGGTGTGTGGATCTTCATTTTCATGGAGTTCATATTTAAAAGACCATATGCGAATACACACAGGTTAGAAACTATTTTGTTGTGGAGCATGTGGATCTGCATTTTCACTTTGAAAGCCTATATGCATTTTTACACACTGCAAAAAAAAAACAAACACTTTCTTGTGAGGTATGTGGATCTGGTTGAGTTTTATCTTAAAAAGACACATGGAGAAAAAACATTTTCTGTTGAAGTGTGTGGATTAGCATTTTCACAGAGTTCACATTCAAAAAGACACATGCAAAAACATATCAGAGAGAAAGCTCACTCTTAGATATATGGATTAGCATTTTCTCATTATTTTCAAAGAATTATGTTTTTTAAATATTTGCATATTCTGCTGTTCAATGTTGATATTCTTACAAAACCTGCTATTTTATTAATGTTTTCTATGGAACATTACACAATTTCTGTTTTCTGAATTAATTTCCTATGGAACATTACACAACTTGTTTATCCTGACCTAACTGTGACTGATATTTACTTTTCTTGTTTTTGATATTTTCTATGATTAATTCTATTTTCAAGAATTTATGTAAATATATTTGGGCATTGAATCATCTTTCTTATTGATGATAATAATAAACATTGTTTTATATTTTTTAAAACTTTTTTCCCCAATTTGACAGTAGCACACATTTACTTGTTATTTATTTTTATTCATGTAATATTTCTTCAACATCCCAAAGTGAAATCCTAATGGAGATTTTTATAATTTCACTTTATTATTTGTTACTCTGGTATTCATTTCTCTCCTGCTTTCTGTGATTTTCTTACCTCTAGTTTGAATTTTTTTACTCATTTCACTTAACATGAAAAAAAAATCAGTGTTCAACTATGAAACTTCATATAATATAGTTTAACTATAATACATTTGATATTCAATTAGAATAACAAAGTTAACATTTTTAAGTCTGGAACCTAAGAATATATACTTTTTTTATTGCTTATCTACTGATTTATCTCCCTTAGAAATTGTTGTTCTTTGGTTTTGTTTGGATTTTTCACTGATTCTAAAGGAAAAAAAATTTTCATTAATGTTTGTTGCTCTGGGACTCAGCTCTCATGGACTCAACTTTTCTATCCTTCTGGATGAATTTTTTTTACTGATTCTACTTTTAATTCAAACGAAAGATCTTTGGATTTTTCTATGAATCTATGTGATTTACAAAATTATACAAAAACAGAATAGTTTTAAGGATGATTCTCTTTTGGAAATTAAGGCCAAATTTTTTAAGGAAATTTTAAGAGAGGAAAACAAATATTCAAAACATGTACATATGCCATGTAGTAAAAAGATTTGAAAAGATCATGGTATAATGATTGCTCAAATATACCTTGTCATATAATTTTTATTTGGAAGAACCAAATGAAAGTGCCAGGGATGTAAATTGCTGCTCTTGCTGCCTCTTTTATTCACTGTCAACCAATCATAAAGTGTGATTTTCTCTTTTAATTGAATATAAACAAAAATCCTTTTTCACAGTGAGATGTCTTTACACTGCTTTCACACATCAAAGATAGAAGGAGGAAGTGAACTCAAAATCTTGGAAAGGTTACAACCTAATAATGCAACAGTAGAAATATATATAAGCAAAATAGAAATAATTCAGTTCATTCACAGTCAGGGATAAAAAGATTATAATAGATAATTTTCAACAAGATAGCAAGGCTTTGTCAAATTGTTAAAGAGTGGCATACTCCAGAATTATTAATAGTTGTTTCAGAAACATTGTTCAAATTCTCAGATGATGTTGGTATAGTTGATTCTGACTAAAGATCATCTCTGATTAGATTGTAGTGGTAGTCATGTCTTAAGATTCTAATTGACTCTGGACTTGGCTATTTGATCTTTTTCTAATTCAAAGCTATTTTTTAGTAGTTATAGAGTTACTTTGAAGAGATACCAAAAATTAAACATTACCTGGTTATTCAACCATCGTAAGACAAACCTTATTAACCAATATGAATCCTGTAGTTTATAAACCTATTTTTAATATACATAAAAAAAAATTGTTAAGTTTTATTAGTGCAAAAATACATCAGAGTATATTTCCTTGTTGATGAAATTCACTTGAAACCTTATTTTGATTATAAAGCTGGAAAGGTTGTTGGCTTGGCCAACAACAGAAATGAGGCTGCAACAAGTGTTTTTGCTTTTATGTTTAGTCGTGTGTTTGGGATGAGACTGAATGAAAAAATCTAAAATTTTTCCCTGCAGAATATAAAGGAAATTGCTTATCATGGACAGTGGATTGTTGGATTGTAGCTACTAAAAGAATGGATACATGTGAGGGATAATAAGCTCAGACTTAAAATTGGCCATGACACACATGGACGTACATTTTATGGGTACACAGCTTTTAAAACAGCTTCTTTCCATGATCTATAGATTCTTGTCTCTGCCTGTGAATAAATAAACTTAATTGCTTTCTTGAACACTACGACTCCATTTATTTTCAGTTTTGTTTACACATTTTTCTTTGTCTGTAAAAACGTAACACAGTGTGTTCTCACAATACATGGATTGTGTGCATGTTATACCAACTAAATGTTTCACATGGCCCAGTCAGCTGTGGCCATATAATATACTGACTGCATATCTCCAGAGGGGTATGACTGCCTCTAATGAGCATCCTGATATGACACTAAACAATCTGATGGCATAGGTCCAGTTATACATGAGTTTTTTGGAATGCAGAGTACCCCTTAATTGCCATTGCTCGCTAAACCACTCAGTCCTGGAGTGGTAGTATCTAATAGGGTCCTATCTATGGGTTGAGTAGAATGTTTGACATTTAAACTGAGTGCAAAAAAATGACTTATGCTAAATTGAATAGTTAGAAATAGAACTGTTTGATCATGTTACTGTGTTTGAACTAATGAGTGATATTTAATTGAATTGTTAGTGATACATTGGAACCATTTAAATTTGTTGACTTATGCTAAACTGAATCGTTAGAAATAGAACAGTTTGATCATTTAACAGTGTGTATCAACAAAATGTGTTTACAAATCATATATTTAATATATATGTAAAAAAAGAATTTGGCATTTGATGACAAACATTTGTTGATATGCCATAAAACTCAACCAGAAGTTAATAATTTCACATTGCATAGTGGATATCAGCATTTGGTTAAAGTGCTTCAAAGTAAAATCACTTGGATGCTGCAGGTTCAATCCTGACTACAAGTAAAAATAACAAGGGATACTGACTATAACATAGCACTTTTACCCTGTCATGGTTAACGGATTAGAACAATCTACTCCTCTTGACAAAATAAAGAGTCCAGTTCAAAGTTTCACGTAGACTCCCGTGTTTGGCAAGAAGTAGCGGAAGAAGGCTAAAGGAAACGTAGGCCAAAACATTGTGAATATGTGGCGATTTAGGAATTACCAAAGAACTCCCAACCGGATGTTGACTCGTCGGCTGCCTGATACAAAATGTATAAATGCGTCGCCACGCATAAGGCTCCACGCATCCATCCGGTTAAAATCAGAAAAAAGAAAAATAATAAAATGTAAAGTAGCCAATGAGAAGCGGTCGCGCCAAAATTAGAAGGATTTTGGCGTAGCGAATTTGGAGCCGGTGAAAAGAGATAAATACTCAGGTTTTCTGTGAACCTCTCTTTTTCGGGTAGTGACGTCGAACCGACAACACCGTTTTTACTATCTGGTGTTTTGGGCACCACGCTATGTCTTTAGACGTAGCGTTGGTTAGTCCATTTACCTGGTAAATAAAGGAAAGTCTGAAAGAAAAGTTTTTCGTCTCCTGTCTGTACCTATCTTCTCTTTTTTTATATTTCTTATGGACCTTCTTTGGGCAAGGCATTGCACCGGCCAAGTCAACGTGGGGTAAAACTAAATAACCAAAATATGGAGTCAGATATCTTACGGCAACACAGTCTTGCCCTTAGCCACTGACCTTCATAAAAATTTTAAACCCCACAAATATAACAATAAAGATGAAGACAATAGCCCAAATACTCTAAATGATAAAACTTATGAAGTTTCATCTCAAAATTTTAGACAGATAATTATGATGTTACTATCTTACAAAGAAAACTTTAATTTAACCTTTGATATAAACTTTAATTATTTTTTAAAATTCATTTTAAATTAAGAAAAAAAAACACGAAATATTGATTGTTCATATGGTAAGATAATGAAATTATCTTAATCATTAAATTTTTATAATATCCCCCTGTTCTTTTCGAAAAATATAGGAAAAATACTCAATTGTTAGTATGCAATTTATCCTTCATTTACATGTGTCAAATAAGTCTTTTGAAAACGAAAAGACGTTAACTTTTGGACCATTTGCATTTTGGGACAACACAACCATACGACATATTTATTGCGAATTATTTCTCTGGTAGTATTTCCACAAATGTACAAAATACACAGAAAATCCACTTGCGTCAAGCAAATGAAAGCAAGGAAACATTTATGCTGCATTTTGTGATGTCAGCATATAAATCCCACCCATGGAATAAACTTTTATTCTCGTTGGTCCTGGCTAACGGGATGGGTATATACGTAATTATTCCCCCTTGAGTTTCGCTCTTCAGAAATCATTTCACAAACTTTCGGAGACAACGAATGTTTTAATTTGATTCAACTCGAAAGCGTATGTTTATCTAAACTTTACTATTTTCCTTTGACTTTTGAAAACAGTTCAGACGAATGAGGCTGAAATAAGTAAGTAGTACATTCGATTAATTTCTTTTAATTTTACAAAATGCGAAAAGCTTTACTTTTGTTTTAGAAACAAGATTATGATGAAATATTTCTAGATATGAAAAAAAAAAAATAGATTATAAAAAAATAATAAAAAATATCTGAAAGGAAGCAAATACTTATAATCTAAAAAAATCTAAAAAAATGTAAGGAGCATATCTAAACTAAATGGGTCTCGTTTAAAAATTTGAAGAGAACATATATATATATATATAAACTATCCAGTCAGTGTCCAAGGACAGTAGGTGTGGATTATTCTTTACATAGAATATATGAGGGTAATCATATAAATCTATGAGAGTGCTCAATGTATGGCTATTGTTAGTTCCCTATTTATTCTCTAGGGTATAACAAAATTCACATTCAGAGCGTATATAGTACAATTAAATGGAGACTCAAACGAGTTTGAGTCTCCATTTAATTGTACTATATATATATATATATATATATATATATATATATATATATTGTAATTAATTTTGTTTAATGTTTAGTATACAGGACACCTACCTCTACTCAGGAAATTTATTTGATTTAAAACGTGTTTACTATTGTTTTAGACGTGTTGGTGGAGGATCCTGTTTTAGATACAATGTCAAGACAATCTCTGTGTCTGTCTGGTACGCCGCTTCGTGGTAGTGGGTAGAATGTAGATTCATTCACCGTGGTGATTATCAATTCTGATCTTTGGAAGATTATGTTTGTTTGTTTTTTGTTTTTATAGTCAATTCAGACTTAAGTAAATTTAATGTTCACTTGAGGTTTTCTTTTTATTTACAAATAAAATCACTTCTTATGCGCAGAAAGACTTTTGCAAACAGAAAAAATGAATATTTATAAAATACTATAAATACGTGAAAATGTTATGGTTGTACAATGATCAGATTAGCTTGGGAAAGAACATTTTCGTTATTTCTGCTGTAATGTAAAAGAAAACAAAAACAAAAAAAATAGAGAAATATAAATACAATGGGGGAGCGATTTCTGACTTTACGAACTGGTATGTGAATATTTTTCTACAGTTGAAGTATTGGAATAGAAACGACGGCTCTAGACTTCCACAAATATTTGAAAAATTCGTTTTCTTTTTCTTTCTCTTTTTTTCCCTAATGACCAAATTCTCTTAGTAAATGAAATGGTACATTCAATATGGCCACTTCTTGCTTTTTCCTTACCACCCCGAGCTGAATTTGGTGTCTGTAAGCTTACCCTAAAATGTCTATCCTCTGTTTACATAGGGTGTTATTGCTACAAGCTACACAGTTTATCATATTTACCCTACCCCTCCGCTCGGGCAGGATATGATACACGGTCAATTTTTTTTAAGCGGAGTTTAACAGGTTTGAATTCAGAGTTTTCCTTCTCCTAGACTAGTTGCCTCACCAAGGCTGAAGAACCCAGTCTGTTCAACTATTTACCCATAGCTGGAGGGAGATTAATTGGATTCATACCTTTCCCAAGGGTATTAGTGCTATGTGAAATGCAAACAGTCTCGTCTAGGATTTGAACTCGTGTCGTCGTGTCCATTTCCTACGACGGGCACCAAGCTACACAGTTTATTGGTGGGTGAAAATGTAGATTGTCACCATGGTGATACTCTATTTTTATCTTAGGAAGAATTTTTTAAAAGACAAATCAGACGAAAATTAAGTTAACAGTTCACTTGAATATTTTAAATTTACAAATAAAAACTTATCGTGGGCAGAAAGACTTGTACAAGAATGAAAATATAATTAAGAATTTATGAAATTTTATGATAGCTTGAAAAAGAAAATATCTGTTGTCTCTGCGATAAGGCGGGTAGAAAAAGGGCCGAAAAATTCATATAAAATGCATTTTTATGATAAAAACATTGTCTAATGCATTTTTACAGTAAATGTAATTTGCAGTGCATTTTTTAGTAAAAAAGTTTTTTATGCATTTTTATAATAAAATAATTGTTCTATGCATTTTTATAGATAAAATGATTTTCCTATGTATTTTACAGAAAAAATATTTTGTCAAGTATTTTTAGAGTAAAAGTCATTGTCCAATGTATTTTTACTGTACAAATCATTGCCCAATGCATTTTTATAAAAATCATTGTCCAATACATTTTTACTGTAAAAATCATTCCCAATTCATTTTTACCATAAAATCATTGCCGTTTACATTTTTTAAATAAAGTCATTGTTCAGTATATTTTTATAGTTTCTGTAATCCAATGCATTTTTATGGTAAACATAATTGCTATGTATTTTTGATGGTTTGGTTAGGTTAGTTTGGTTTTATGGCATATTAATCCTTGTTGGTTATTTAATGCCAAATCCTCTTTACACATATGTATTAAATATATGATTTATAAACATATTTAATTGGAAACAATTTTAAACAAACCGGAACTTATTTTTCTAACACATTTAAATGGTTTCAAGTATTGCTATGTAATGTTAACAATTTAACATCTGTCATTTGTTTTCACACTTTTTGATACAATTTAGAAGTAATTTTATTTTCAAATGAGTTAGAATTAACTTTTTTTTTGTGCACAACTATTGCTATTGTTTCTATACAGTTATATGGGTTTAATTATTTCTATCTACCACTAATCATTCTCTTTAATATTAATCATTTGTTTGCACACAGTCAAATGGTTACAAGTATTGTTATTCAGCACTATTCTGTTGAACATTTTATCTATTATCACCGAGTTAACTGATTCCAAATATTCCTATGTAATATCAATAGTTCTATTTGGCACACAGTCAAATAGTTCCATAGATAAATATGTTATACCAATAATTCAATTCAGATGCACAGTTAAAGAGTTTCAAGTACTACTATTCAACACTACTCATTTGTTTGTATATAGTTAAAGGGGTTCAAGTATCACTAACAATTTAATTAAACTTCAGTCATTTCTCTACTCACAGTTAAATGATCAAAGAATTCTATTCCTTACAATTCAATTTAATGTTAGTCATTTGTTTGCACTCAATATAAATGTCAAACAGTTTTAGTTGACCCATAGATAGGATCCTATCAATTGGTAACATTCTGGGTGAGAGTGGACCTGGGAGCAATGACAATGAAAAGTTACTTCACATTCCCCAGAGCTCCAGAACTGGAGCCTCACCGTTAGATGCCGTTTAGTACCATATCCAGGACATGTAATAGGTCGGGGTCTTCCCCTCTACTGCGATGTATACTACAGTTCCAGTCAACTGCGTTATATTTTTATAGTAACATAATGGATTTGTTAGTAAAAATTATTTCCAATTCAATTTGTATTAAAATCATTAACTAATACATGTTCATCGAAAAAAATCATGTCCTATGGAATTTCATTGGAAAATTGTTTGAAATGTAGTCATTTCTATCGTGTTTTTGTTGTAAAAATCATTTGTAATTCAGTTTTATTATAAAATCATTGTTCAGTGCCTAATTATAGTACTAATCATTAGCAATGCATTTTGTTGTAAAATCAATTGCAATGTTTTTCTGTACTAATATCATTTCCAATTAATTCATATAGCAATGTAATTATTCAGTATGTTAATATTTATAAGATTGTCCAATGTATTTTTATAGTAAAAATCATTGCCAATGTATTTTTAGAGTAAAATTATTTACAATGTTTTTTTATAGGAAAATCATTGTCCAATGCGTTTTTCATTTTTTATCATAAAAATCATTACCCAATATATTTTGATAGTCAAAATAACTGCCCAATGCATTTTGATTTAAAAAATCATTGCTAGATGGATTTTTATAGTAAAAATCATTGTTCAATCCATTTTTCCTGTAAAAATCATTGTTCAATGTATTTTTATTGGTTAAATCTTTGTCCAGTGTATTTTTATAGTTAAATCATTGTCCAGTGCATTTTTTTTTTGTTGAAATCAATTTCCATTTCATTTTTGTAGTAAAAGCTATTTGCCATGCATTTTTATAATAAAAGTCATTGTCCAATACATTTTCATGATAAAATGAAATTGTTAAGTGTATTTTTAGAGTAAAATCATTAACCAATTCATTTTCACACTAGAAATAAAAAAAATATATAATTTGCAATAAATATGTATACGAATATAATTGTCTAATGTATTATATTGTGAAATCTTTTGCTATACATTTTTATTGTAAAAATAATTTTAAATGGTTTTTATAGTTAAAATCATTCAGAATAGATTTTTATAGCAGAAGTAATTTCCAATGCATTTTTATTGTTAAAAGTCATTTTTGTGAATGCATTAAATTGTAAAAAAGATAATTTTCCATGTGTTTTTACATTGTAAAAATCACTGACATATACATTATTTAGTTAAAATTATTCCCCATTATATTTTTATAGCAAGAATCCTTTGCCTGTTTTAATTGTAAGTATTATTAGCCAATATATTTTGTGATGGATTCTCGTAGTAAAATGATTTCTGAGATTTTTTTTATTTTAAAATCATTTCCAATTACGTTTTCTTAGTAAACTCAGTTTGAATGAACATTTTATTGAAAACCATTATGATTTTTGTCTATTAGAATAAGCACTTCAACAAAATATTATTAAATATAAACCTGAATACTAATATTTTTCTTCACTCAAACAAATTATCATTTTAATATCTTTTTTCATGACTTTTTTTTACAATGAAATTATACATGAAAAGAAGTCTTTTATTTCTTGTGAGTGATATAATATATAGCTGGTATTAAGTGTTCACTTTTAGGTGAAAATAAAATTTTTATTAGATACATTCACACAACTCCATAAAACTCATTGTTCAGTTCCTTTTGCATTTCAGATTTTGAAAAGTTTTTTCTCAGCTTATTTTTAAGTGTTAAAAAGAAAGGGCCTGGAAAATATTAGCAGTGCTGGAGAAAGAGCAACGAATTGGTTGTGGATTCGATGGGTGGATAGTTGGGGTTGTAGATAGTTGGTAAAAAAAAAAAAAAATTAGAGGGGGGGGTCGAAAAGTCCAAATTATTTTACATGATAGATACGTTTTGTAAGATTTTATTTAGTTATTTATCTTAATCTATTTTATTTCTTTTTTATTTATTTTATTTTAGTTATTTTTTGCATGAAGGTGTGTGGTTGTATTAGGTTTTAAGTGTTCATTTGAAATCCATTCATTTTATTAACAATATTTTAGACGTTAACTGTGTCACTAGCTTTGATTAGTAGTGATGAACACATACCGATTCTACTTTAAAACATACACATTCCATGATTTATAGTGAGGGAATTTTATGACCATTAGTTTTGCGCATTCGTTTTAGATTTATCCAGTTCGTAAATATAACATTTTAAATGATAATTTTTTCGTGAAGATTCGTAAGTGTTACTTAAGTGTTAGTTTTTCTTGTTTTTTTCGCAAATCGTTTGATAAGGAAATTTTAACATATAGTTCAATAGTAATACACGGCATCTGTTTTAGTTCATGATTGTATATTTATGTACAATGTTTTTATTGAAATTAAATTTCGAAAAAAAACAAATTAAATGTATATTTCAATTTTAAATCAGTGTCTGTTTGTTTTAATTGCAATTTTATATTTATGTACAGTATTTTTTTTAATGTAAGTTTTGGGATAGGAAAGCCGAAAAAAAAGGAAAAGGGGAGAAAAAACAAAACAAACTACATGCCAGATTGAACAAATACTCAAATAACGACATTATCGCGGCCAGAAAGCAAGAGCAAAGTGGCCTCCCAATTTCAAAGGAAAGCTTCAGAAATCATCAGAGGAGCCTAGTTCTGATTGGCTGTTGCAAAATTAAAAGTGATACCCATGGATAGAGCCATTGCTGTGGTCATTTGTCTTGTTTGGAAGATACATCGTTTAGCTACCAGGATGGGAGTTGGAGTAAGATCAATGCCAACTGTGTCATTCAGGCAAGGGGATCTGATGTTGCAAGACCCGAAACCCCGCGTGAACCCAAAGGAAACATCACTAATGACCCATCTTGATGCATCAATGAAGATGTATGATATAAGTTCATACCTAATCAACGAGTATTGAATTCTGTATTAAACTCATATTATCATTTGTCTATAATGGTCTCACGCTTGAGTAATATAAATCTTGAAAATAATGTTATTATTTTAAAACTTTCTGTATATACCTTATTGATCTATATTGAATTCTGTACAAAATTCATATTATCTGTTGTCCATAATTGTTTCATACCTGAGTAATATAAGTTTTGAAACAAAATTTCAACCGATGTGACACAATTGATCTTTTATATGTTAATACATAGATGTATGTGTATATGTACATATCTGTAGATTTGCAGGTTGACCATGAATATATATGTGTGCTTGTGTATGTATGTGAAGTTTTATTTATTTATGCAGTATGTGACAAAATGAAGGAGGAGGATGTAATTCACCAACCTACCACCAGCTTTCCTGGCTTATTAGGTTAATGTGGGTTTGAAAAAATTGACCTTGGGATCTTGAATAAACATGAGGCTATTCCCAGGTAGGCGTACAAAAAACAGGGAATGGCCTTATACTTCTTTTTTCTCAATTGGGGCGGAATGATCCTGAAATACTTGAAAGTTTAATAACTCATAGAAGACAATAGAATCCAGCCTCATTCCCAGGCAATAAGAAGTCCTAAGACACTTGTGAAAATGGAAGTGTAGAGAAGTAAGTTATTTGTCAGTGATCAGAGAGAACAGAGTTAGATGGAGAAGATTGTCAGTTATTTGCAATTCCAGAAATAGCAGCGTGGCAGGTGAGAGTTCATCCAGCATTCCAAGATAAGGGAGAGCTGAGCTAAAGGTTCCAAAGTGGTACATATACCCTTTGAGTCCTATATTGTCTTTATCATTGTTCTTTTGACATAGATGTCCCCTTGGCAGTATGCACTGTGGTAGGCATACAGTGTAGGGCCAGACATTGCATAATATTCATCAGCAGATGCATGGGCAGTAGGCAGACAGTTGTGTCACTCTAATACAATGCCGTTTTGTATGACTTTATCATTTTATCCATTTATTTCCTTTGTTTTCCTAATCTTAGGTAGATTTGCCTATATCTAATCTAAAAAATTCCCTTCATTCTCGTAATGTACTAATTGATAATTGAATAAAAATCAAATAAAATATCTTTTCAGCAATTTTATGGCCCAGTTTGCTGAAGCTGCAGACCACACCAAATGCATCTCTACAGAGGGGTAAAACTCTCTCAATGAGTGTCCTGGATATGACACTCAACAATCTGATGGTGCTGGAGCTTTGGCAAATGTTGAGTCCCCCTTCATTGCCATCACTTCAAGGTCCAATCTGACCCAGTTTTGTTACACCTGATAGGGTCCTATCTATGAGGCAAATAGAACTGAACAGTGTAATTATACTAAACTGAATTGTTTGAAATTAACTCTTTTGACATTTGACTGTGTGTAAGCATAAAACTATGCTAAACTGAATTGTTTAAAACTTATCAAAATGACTCAAAAAGGTTGAAATGCTGTAAAAGAAAACAACCAGCCAACAAATTTAACTGGTGCAATATGTATGTAAAGTGGTATACTATCTCTTGTGAGGGATGTATTTTATAAGAAAAAATAAAGTTCAGTTTTTGCTAAAATAAATTTTTTATCATCAGAGAAACAGTATATATCTATTTGAAGAGATTTCTCCTCATCCTTATAATGTATTTACAAGTTCAAACTTCTACTGAAAAATTTGAATGAGAAAATTTCTATTTATCCAGTGTGATATGCAGGGAAAATGGTATACTATCTCTTGTGAGACATATTAAAAAGTTCCATTTTTGCTGAAAATGAATTTTTATTTGATGAATCCATGCCTCTCATGAAGAAACTTCAGTCAGTTCCTTTACCATTTTAGACTAAAAAGATTTTCAGACTATTGTAAAAAGTAATGTCTTCTTTATTTACAGATATCAACTTTGTTGGAAAGAAATATTTTTGAACTTTAAAAAGACAGATGGAAACACATACAGAAGAGAAAATGTATTCTTGCCGAGTCTGTGAATCAACATTTTCGGAGAGTTCCAGTCTAAAACAGCACATGCAAGAACACACGGGAAACAGACCATTTTCATGTGGAGTATGTGGATCAGCATTTTCATGGAGATGTAATTTGAAAAACCATTTACGAATACACACAGGAGAAAAACCTTTTTCTTGTAAAGTGTGTGGATCAGCATTTTCTGACAGGTCTGCTTTAAGAAACCATATGCGAATACACACGGGAGAGAAACCCTTTTCTTGTAAAGTGTGTGGATCAGCATTCTCAGTGAGTTCTGCTTTAAAAAGCCACATGCGAATACACACAGGAGAGAAACCATTTTCTTGTGAAGTATGTGGATCAGCATTTTCAGTGAGTTCTTCCTTAAAAAACCACATGCAAAAACACACAGGTAAAAAGCCATTTTCTTGTGAAGTGTGTGGATCAGCCTTTTCAGCGAGTTCTGCTTTAAAAAACCATATGCGAATACATACAGGAGAAAAACCCTTTTCTTGTGAAGTGTGTGGAACTGCATTTGCACAGAGTTCCACTTTAAAAAACCATTTGCGAATACACACAGGAGAAAAACCATTTTCCTGTGAAGTATGTGGATCTGCATTTGCACGTAGTTCATATTTAAAAGACCATATGCGATTACATACAGGTTAAAAAAAATTTTTCCTTTGACGTATGTGAATTGGCATTTTCATTGAGTTCATATCTAAAAGACCATATGCGTTTGCATGTAGGTGAGAAACCATTTTCCTGTGAAGTATATGGATCAACATTCTTGTTGAGTTCTATCTTAAAAAGACACATGCGAATACACACAGGAGAAAAACCATTTTCTTGTGAAGTGTGTGGATTAGCATTTTCACAGAGTTCACATTCAAAAAGACACATGCAAAAACATATCAGAGAGAAAGCTCACTCTTAGATATATGGATTAGCATTTTCTCATTATTTTCAAAGAATTTCCTTTTTTGAAATATTTGTATATTCTGCTGTTCAATGTTGATATTCTAACAAAACCTGCTATTTTATTGACTTTTCTAATACACACCTTGTATATTCTGACTTAATTTCCTATAGAACATTACAGAACTTGTTTCTCCTGACTTATTTTCTTTTCCAAAATTTATGTAAATATATTTGGGCATTAAATCTTCTTTCTTATTGATGATATTAATGGACATTGTTTTATATTTTTCTTAATTTTTTCCGTCAATTTGATGGGAACACACATTTACTTGTTATTCATTTATATTTGTGTGATATTTCTTCAACAATTTTTTATGAGTTCACTTTCTGGTATTCATTTTTCTACCCACAGTCTATGATTTTCTATCCTCTAGTTTAAATTTTTGACACATTTCGCTTTAGATTAAAAAAAATACCACGTTCAACTATGAAACTTCATATAATATAGTTTAACTATCAGACATTTGATATTCAATTAGAATAGCAAACTTAACCTTTTTTAAGTCTGGAACCTAAGAATATATACTTTTTTATTGCTTTTCTACTGATTTATCTCCCCTTGTATTCGTTGTTCTATGGTTTTGTTTGGAGTTTTCATTGATTTTGCTTTAAATAAAAAAAAAAATTGTCTTTTTTGTTTATTGCTCTCGCACTCATCTCCAATGGATTCAACTTTTCTCTTCTCTGGAATGAATTTTTTTTACTGATTCTGCTTCAAATTAAAAAGAAAGAACTTCAAATTTTTCTAGTTTTCTCTTGTTAAAATTTTTTAGACATTTTGCTTTAGATAATCAAGTTGGGAACCTAAGTATATCTACTGATTTATCTCCCTTTGAATTACGAAATTAGGTGTTTTGTGGTTGTGTTTGAAATTTTCACTGATTTTGATTAGATAAAAAACGATTCTCCTTAATGTTTGTTGCTCTGGGACTCAGCTCTCATGGACTCAACTTTTCTATCCTCCAGGATGATTTTTTTTTCTGAATCTGCTTTAAATTCAAACAAAAGATCTTTGGATTTTCTATGAATCTATGTGATTTACAAAATTATACACAAACAGAATAGTTTTAAGGATGATTCTCTTTTGGAAATTAAGGCCAAATTTTTTAAGGAAATTTTAAGAGAGGAAAACAAATATTCAAAACATGTACATATGCCATGTAGTAAAAAGATTTGAAAAGATTATGGTATAATGATTGCTCAAATATACCTGGTCATATAATTTTTATTTATTAGGAAGAAACAAGTGAAAGTTCCAGGGATGTAAATTGCTGCTCTTGCTGCCTCTTTTATTCACTGCCAACCAATCATAAAGTGTGATTTTCTCTTTTAATTGAATATAAATAAAAATCCTTTTTCACAGTGAGATGTCTTTACACTGCTTTCACACATCAAAGATAGAAGGAGGAAGTGAACTCAAAATCTTGGAAAGGTTACAACCTAATAATGCAACAGTAGAAATATATATAAGCAAAATAGAAATAATTCAGTTCATTCACGGTCAGGGATAAAAAGATTATAATAGATAATTTTCAACCAGATAGCAAGGCTTTGTCAAATTGTTAGAGAGTGGCATACTCCAGAATTATTAATAGTTGTTTCAGAAACATTGTTCAAATTCTCAGATGATGTTGGTATAGTTGATTCTGACTAAAGATCATCTCTATGATTAGATTACAGTGGTAGTCATGTCTTAAGATTCTAGTTGACACTGAACTTGGCTATCTGATTATTTTCTAATTCAAAGCTTTCAATTTTTTTACCCAGGGAGCTAAATGATGCAGAGACATGGTACTATAATGCCACATGTTTAGATGTATTTTGGTAACGTCATCATTTGCCATTTTTTTCAATATTCATCTTAAAGACAGTTAAATTTAATGAGTTACTCTTATGATTATTGCAATATAAATTAACCATCATTTCTATCATTTGTTTTGTTACTATGAAAAATTGTTGTATAAAAGAGAAAGACAACAACACTATTGTATGAAATATAATCCTTTGTTTTTATTACCTATTGAATGGAGGGGTAAAGTGAAAAACAGTTGAAGACGTTTGAGGTGCACAAAGAGGAGGCTGATGGATGCAGACTTTCGGACAACCTTTTCTACTTTGGATTAAAATATTCCTGATTATAAAACATCCCAAACATCTATCCAATTAGTGTGGCCATGTTTCTCTCAGGCATGTCGCCCGCGCAAATTCTCATGGTCAGACCTCCTGTAGCCTGCTGTTTACTCAATGCACACTTACTCCTAGCATGCCACCCATGCAATTTATGCAGTATTTCCACCAAGAACACCTGTATTCTATTTGCACTAGGTACCATGTGTTCTTCCTGTTATTTTCATTCAACCAAGGTCTGTCTTCTGCCACTGCATCAACAGATGTCAAAATTGTCTTCACATTCATATCCAACAAAATGAGCAACTACAAAAAGTAGATGATAGGCACCTTCTCTGGTGCAGCATTTTGTCATCTCAAGTAAGAGACCATTGTTAGTGAGTTCAGTTCTCACTGAGTGCTTCATACTTATGACAAAGTATGATAAACTTATGAAAAGTCTAAAAATAACTTATTATTTTTACAAGTGGAAAAACAACTTTGAGTCTACAGTCCAGCTCTTTAACCCTTACACAAATGGTACCAGGAATGTGATAACCAATAGAATTATATTTTCATTATTTTTCTTATGTACATTGTAACATTACCTTAAGGAAAATTCATACCCAATGATATCACAGTTGGATTGTTACTTCTATTCTTATAATTGAAAAGTAATTAATGTTGCAACCTTATCAGGGATTTTAATAGATTATTTTAGTTAATTATTTTTAGTGATAAATTGTGTGCAAGTTAAAACCCTGACTTCATAATACAAATTTGCATGGGAAAAGTCAGGCAGGTGGACCTTGGGTGCATTTGATATCAGGTCCTGTCATAATAGACCCCACCCCCTATGAGTGTCCTGGATATGACACTAAACAATCTGATTAGGAGGCTCCAATAATGCTGGAGTTTTGGGGAATGAGAAATACTTCTTCATTGCCATTACTCCCAGGTGCACTGTCCCCAGAGTGGTATCACTTGAAAATGCCTATTTATGAGTTGAATAAAACCGTTTGACATTTAAAATGAGTGCAAACAAATGACTTATGTTCAACTGAATTGTTAGAAATACAACTATTTGATCATGTAACTGTTCAAACTCATGAGTGATATTTGATTGTTAGTGATATATAGCAATACTTGGAACCATTTAACTTTGTTGACTTATGCTATACTGAATTGTTAGAAATAGAAATGTTTGGTTCTTTAACTGTCTGTAACTAAAAAAAAGTATTTACAGATCATATATTTGATATGTTTTAACAAGGTTAATTTGTAAATAACATCCTGTTTTTATAATACATTAGTGTTATAGTACCTACCTTACGGATTATAATGAACTTTTCCCTATTACTATGAATACCGGGAAAATATTCATCTCGGTGTTAAGTTTTTAGCAGTCAGACTGACGTTCAACACTCTTTTACCTATGCTGTATTTATACTTTTGTTCAATATACTTGTTTCACGTAATCCCAAGTTCTTGTCTTTCTTCCGGACCTTTTACTTGTCCACAACAATTAGGTTATCCCAAAGAGAGTAAATGAAGACAGAATATTTGGGAGGAAACAGAACAAGTCAGTATAATAAGACATTTAATTGTACACAATATAAGTTGGGAACTCAGTTCCCTGCTTAGGCTATTCAAGAGTCACATGCATTCAAGAAACAAACACAAAAGCTCATATGGCAAAAAGATGAAAACCCCTTACTCTTCTTCAGTCAGGAATATAAAGGAAGAAAGCCCTTGTGAGTTAATGGCCGAGAAATGAACCGCCACGTCTGCTCTTCTTAAGACCTGTTCATGAATGAGGCGTTTCCCTGTTTCACTCTGTCATGTGACCAAAATGGACTAATGACATGGGTGAATTCCTCAAAAACTGACAAGGGAGACTACTCTGTTTAGTCCCTCCACAATAAATATGTAAAAACAGAATTTGGCATTAAATAACCAACAGTTGTTGATATACCATAAAACTCAACCTGACAAAATCGACTAAAGCTAATGATTTCACATTGCATGACGGATATCAGCATTTGGTTAAAGTGCTTCTGAGTGAAACCACTGGGATGTTGCAGGTTCAATCCTGACTACAGGTAAAACTAATTAGGAATACTGACTATAACTTAACACTTTTATCCTGTCATGATTAACTGATTAGAATAATCTACCCCTCTGGATTAGATAGAGAGTCCAGTTCAAAGTTTCATGTAGGCTCCTGAGTTTGACCAGAATACCTGAAGAAGGCTAAAGGAAACATTGGCCAAAACATTGTGTATATAACAATAAAGATGAAGACAATAGTCCAAATACTCTAAATGATAAAACATGAAGTTTCATCCCAAATTTTAGACTGATAATTCTGATGTTACTATCTTCCCAAGAAAACTTTAATTTAACTTTGAATATTAACTTAAATTATTTTTTAAATTCGTTTTAAATGAAGAAAAAAAGCGAAATATTGATTGTTCATAAGGTTAGATAATGAAATTATTTGAATCATTAAATTTTTACATCTATCTGTTCTTTTCCAATAATATTGGGAAAATACTCAATTGTTAGCATGAAATTTACCCTGCGTTTACATGTATCTGATAATTCCTTGTCTTTTGAAAACGAAAAGACATTTACTTTTAACCCATTTGCATAATTTCGTTTGCATTTTCGGACAACACAACCATACGACATATTTTTGCGAATTATTTCTGTGATTATATTTTCAAAAAATTTACATAAACAGAAAATAAAATTTTATCCTTTAAACCATCGGATTTTAGCGAAAACTAAAAATTAGATTCTGATTTTTAGTTTTCACTAAAATCCGATGGGTTAAAGGGTAAAAATTTACCAAACAGAAAATAGAGTTCAGTCAAGCAAATAAGAACAAGGAAATATATTTTGTGTGTACTATGTCTATTCTACAGAGAAGAACGCCAGCATATAAGTCCCACTCATTAAATAGGCCTTTATACAAAGTGGTTGTGGCTAAAAAGATGGGTAAATACGTTATTATCTCCCCTGAGTCACGCTCTTTAAAAATCATTTCTTAGCATGCGAAAATAACGGATGTTTTAATTTGATTCAAATCGAAAGCCCAAGTCTATTTTAACTTCTCTTGTTTGTCTTTATTTAATTTTTTTGTTTAATATCGCATTTTCATATTAAAAATAGATCAGACGAAAGGAGACAGAGATAGGTAAGTCTTACGTTCAATTAATTTCTTGTTTTACAAATTGCCAAATACACTTTGCTAAATATTTTTAGATATGCAAAAATATATATATATATCTGAAAGGAGGAAAATTCTTATAATCTAAATATGTAAGTGGCATATCTGAACTAAATCGGTCTCGTCTAAAAAATGAAATATATATATATATATATATATATATATATATATATATATAGTTACTAATTTTGTTTATTGTTTAGTATACATAATACCTACCTCATTTGATTTATAAAATATTTACTATGATTTTAGATGTCTGGGGGGGGGGGTCCTGTTTTAGATACGATGTCAAAACAATCTCTGTATCTGTCTGGTAGTGCTACACGCTCTACAGCTTCGTGGTAGTGGGTAGAATGTAGATTCAGTCACCGTGGTGATAATCAGTTCTGATCCTTGAAAGAATGACTTTTTATTTTTATTTACCTATAAAAGCACTTCTTATGGCTTAAAAACAGGAAAAATAAAGAAATATTTTTAAAAATCTTAAAATACGTGAAAATGTTATTGTAAAATGTTCAGATTAGCTTGAGAACGAAGATTTCAGCTATTTCTACGATAATGTAAAAAAAACAAAACAAAAAAACCGATCATGTATAAATATATATACAATATCGAAACGATTTCTGACTTTACGAACTTGTGACTTCTTTACATATATGAATAGTTTTCCACACTTCAAGAATCGGAAGAGAAACGACGATACCAGATTTACTCAATTTTTTCGAAAATTCTTTTTCTTTTCTTTCTTTCTTATTTATTTATTCATTTTTTAATTATTTTTTTACCTAACGACCATATTCTCCAGGTAAATGAAATGGTACATTCAATATGGCCACTTGTTTTTTCCTTACCACCCCGAGATGAATTTGTTGCCAATAAACTTACCCTGAAATCTCTGTCCTCTGTTTACATAGGGTGGTATTGCTACAAGGTTCCCCATTTAGTGGTGGGTGAAAATGTCGATAGTCACCATGGTGATATTCTATTTTGATCTCAGGAAGAATTTTTATAGACATATCAGACGAACATAAAAAGTTCACTAAAAATGTTTTAACTACAAATAAAAACTTGTTATAAAAATGACATTTATAAGAATAAAATATATAATTAAATATTTATAAAATTTTATGATACCCTGAGAAAGAAAATGTCAGTTGCCTCTGCGTTTAAGGTGGGTAAAATTAAGGACAGAAAAATCATTTGAAATGCATTTTTACGATGAAAACATTGTACAATGCATTTTTACAGTAAAAGTATTTTGCTGTGTGTTGTTATTGTAAAATATTTATCCAATGCATTTTTATTGTAAGATAATTGTCTAATGTAATTTTATAATAAAATTATCATCCAATACTATTTTTACAGTAAAAATCATTGGTCTATGCATTTTTTTTTTTTTTTTGGTAAAAGCATTGTTCAATGCCTTGGTATTCATTTTATAGTAAAATCACTTTCCAATTAATGTTTATTGTAAAAATCCTTTGACAAGTATGCTTGGTTAGTTGGGTTTTATAGCATAGAAATCATTATAGTTTATTTAATACCAAATCATTTTTAAATATATATATTAAACATAGATGATTTGTAAACACATTTTGTAAATAACAATTCTAAATGGGCCTGAACTATTTTTTTTTACTGTTAAATCATTTCAAGTATTGTTAAGTAACAGTAACAATCTAATTTACATCTGTCATTTGCTATGTATTTTTGATAGTTCGGTTAGAGTAGTTTGGTTTTATGGTATGTTAACCCTTGTTGGTTATTTAATGCCAAATCCTCTTTATACATATGTATTAAATATATATGATTTATAAACAGATTTTATTGGAAACAATTTTAAACAAACCTGAACTTATTTTTCTTACACAGTTAAATGGTTTCAAGTATTGCTATCTAATGTTAACAATTTAACATTTGTCATTTATTTGTACACTTTTTGATACAATTTATAAGTAATTTTATTTTCAAATGAGTTAGAATTAACTTTTTTTTTGTGCACAACTATTGCTATTGTTTCTACACAGTTATATGGGTTTAATTATTTCTATCTACTGCTAATCATTCTCTTCAATATTAATCATTTGTTTGCACACAGTCAAATGGTTACAAATATTGCTATTTAACTCTATTCTGTTGAACATTTTATTATCATAAAGTTAAATGATTCCAAATATTGCTATATAATACCAATAATTCAATTCAAGTACTACAATTCAACACTAATAATTCTATTCAACATTACTCATTTGTTTGCATATACTTAAAAGGATTCAAGTATTGCTTTTTATTACTAACATCATCATCATCATGTCGTGCCGCCAGCACGGATATCGCTGACCCTCTCTCGCCACTTCTCCCTATCATTCATCGCCTTCGGCAGGTCTTCAAGATTACATCCTATGTCCTCACATAGTTGCTGTATGTAAGTTCGAGCCAGTCGTCCTGCTTTTGCACGGCCATATGTGGGGGTCCATAGGAGTACATCACTTATGAGCTCGTCCTTGCTTTTCCAGCAGTGTCCTGCATGTCTGGTTTGTAAACATTAGGCATTTATTTATGCATAGTTAAATGGTCAAAGAGTTCTATTTCTCACAATTCAATTTGATAACAGTTTTTTGTTTGCACTCAGTTCAAATGTCAAACCGTTCTATTTGACCCATTCCGGGTAAGAGTGGACTTGGGAATAATGGCAACTAAGGGGTAGGCCATATTCCCCAGAGCTCCAGGATTAGAGCCTCACCATCAGATGCCATTTAGTGCCATTTATTGGGTCAGGGTCTTATCCCTCTGCAGAGATGCAGTTGATTATTTCCAATTCAATTTATATTAAAAGCATTATCTAATACATGTTCATAGAAAAAATCATGACCCATGGATTTTTGCAAGAGAATTGTTTGAAATGCATTTTATAGAAGTCATTTCCAAAATTGTTTTTGTTGTAAAAATCATTTGCCATTTCTTTTTATGGTAAAATTATTGTTCAATGGCTTGTTGTATAAATCATTCACTATGCATTTTATGGCAGAAAACATTGGTAATACAATTTATAGTAAAATCAGTTGCAATGGTTTTCTATACTAATATAATTTCTGATTGATTTATTTTAAGGTTAAATTATTTAAAATGTATTTTGATAGTAAAATCAGTGCTATATTATTTTATTGTAAAATCATTGACCTATACCTTTTTACTGTAAAAATCATTTTTGACTCATTTTCATCGTAAAATCATTGTTCAGTGCATTTTTATAGGTAAAAAACTTTGTTCAGTGTATTTTTATAATTAAATCAAGTCCAATGCATTTTTTTTTGTTTTTTTTTTGTAATTTCCATTGCATTTTTGTAGCAAAAACTATCTTATAATAAAAGTCTTTGTCCAATTCATTTTCATGATAAAACCATTGTTCAGTGTATTTTTTTTCTAAAATCATTGTCCAATTTATTTTCACAGTAGAAATAAAAAATATATAATTTCCAATAAATTTGTATAGTAATATGATTGTCTAAAGTATTATATAGTAAAATCTTTTGTAATACATTTTTATTGTAAAAATAATTTTTATTAGATACATTCACACAACTCCATAAAACACATTGTTCAGTTCCTTTTGCATTTCAGACTTTAAAAAATTTTTCTTAGCTTATTTCTAAGCTTTCTATTTATATCTAATAGACATATATTGAATTCTGTAATAGACTTGTATTATCATTTGTCTATAATGGTCTCATACTTGAGTAATATAAATCTTGAAAATAATGTGGCTATTTCTTTATTTTCTGTGTATACCTAATAGATCTATATTGAATTCTGTACAAAATTCATATTATCACTTATCAATAATTGTTTCACACTTGAGTAATATTTGAAAAAAAATTTCTACTAATGTGACACAAGTGACTTTTCGTATGTTAGTACATTGGGTTAGATGTATGTTTATGTATCTGAATATTTGCAGGTGGACCATGAGTATAGATTGTGTGTGTGTTTATATGTGAAGTTTTATCTATGCAATATGTAACAACATTAGGAAGGAGGAAGTAATTCATCAACCCACCATCAGCCTGGCTGGCTAGTAGGTCAGTGTAGGTTTGAAAGAAGTGACCTTGAATAAACATGAGGCTATTCCTGGGTCAGAGTGCAAAAAACTGAGAATGACCTAACACTTCCTGTTTCTTGAGTGGGTGGGATGATCCTGAAAATACTAGGTTTGCAAACTCTAAGAAGACAATAAACCTGGCCCCATTTTCCAGGCGACGAGAAGTCCTAAGACACTTGTGCAAATGGAAGTGTAGAAAAGTAAGTTATTTGTCAGTAACTAGAGAGAACAGTTAGATGCAGAAGATTCCAGTGGCAATTCCTGAAATAACAGTGGCAGATGAGAGTTCATCCAGCATGTTAAGATGAGGGAGAGCTGAGATAGAGAAAGGACCCAAAGTGGTACATACACCTCCATCTATGAGCAAGTCTAGTCCTTTGAGCCCTGTGTTGTCTTTATCTGTGTTCTTGTGACATAGGTGTCCCCTTGGCAGCATGCACTGTGGTTGGCATACAGTGTAAGGCCAGACATTGCATAAGGTGCATGAGCAGATTCATAGGCAGCAGGCAGACATTTATGTTACTTTGATATAATGTTGTTTTGTATGCATTTATTGTCTTTGTTTCCCTAATATTTAGCATGTTGGTGGATATCTATTGCAAAAAAATCTCTTCATCCTAGTAATGTATTTACAAGAACAAATTGAAACTTAAATAGAATTAAGTAATGATATATCTTTTCAATAAATCTAACTAGTGCAATATGTAAGTGGTATCTTTTATGAGGGATGTATTGTATAAGAAAAGTTAAAGTTCAGTTATTTAATGAATCCATGCATCTCTTTAAGACACTTCAGTCAGTTCCGTTACCATTTCAGACAAAAAAACTTTCAGACAATTGTAAAAAATAATGTCTTCTATATTTACAGATATCAATTTTATTGGAAAGAAATATTTTTGAACTTTGAGAAAACAGATGGAAACACATACAGAGGAGAAAATGTATTCTTGCCAAGTTTGTGAATCAGCATTTTCAGAGAGTTCCAGTTTAAAACTGCATATGCAAGTACACACAGGAGAAAAACCATTTTCTTGTGGAGTATGTGGATCAGCATTTTCACGAAGATCCAATTTGAAAAATCATGTGCGAATACACACAGGAGAAAAACCTTTTTCTTGTGAAGTGTGTGGATCAGCATTTTCAGAGAGTTCTGCTTTAAAAAGTCATATGCGAATACACACAGGAGAGAAACCGTTTTCTTGTGAAGTATGTGGATCAGCATTCTCAGTAAGTTCTACCTTAAAAAACCACATGCAAATTCACACAGGCGAAAAACCATTTTCTTGTGAAGTGTGTGGATCAGCCTTTTCAGGGAGTTCTGCTTTAAAAAACCATATGCGAATTCACACAGGAGAAAAACCCTTTACTTGTGAAGTGTGTGGATCAGCATTTTCACAGAGTTCCACTTTGAAAAACCACATGCGAATACACACAGGAGAGAAACCATTTCCTTGTGAAGTATGTGGATCTGCATTTTCACGGAGTTCACATCTAAAAGACCATATGCGTTTGCACACAGGTGAGAAACCATTTTGTTGTGAAGTGTGTGGATCAGCATTTTCTTATAGTTTTGCTTTAAAAGCACATATGCAATTACACACTGGAGAAAAACCATTTTCCTGTGAAGTATGTGGATCAGCATTCTTGTTGAGTTCTATCTTAAAAAGACACATGCGAATCCACACAGGAGAAAAACCATTTTCTTGTGAAGTGTGTGGATTAGCATTTTCACAGAGTTCACATTCAAAAAGACACATGCAAAAACATATCAGAGAGAAAGCTCACTCTTAGATATATGGATTAGCATTTTCTCATTATTTTCAAAGAATTACTTTTTTTGAAATATTTGTATATTCTGTTGTTTAATGTTGATATTCTAACAAACCCCACTATTTTATTGACTTTTCTAATACACAACTTGTGTATTCTGACTTAACTTCCTATAGAACTTTACACATTTGTGTATTCTGACTTAAATGTGATTGATATTTACTTTTCTTGTTTCTAGCATTTTGTATGATTAATTTTCTTTTCGAAAATATTTATAAATATATTTGAGCATTGAATCTTCTTTCTTATTGATGATATTAATGGGCATTGTTTTATATTTTTCCTAATTTTTTCCCAATTTAAATGTAACTCTCATTTACTTGTTATTTATTTGTATTCGTGTGATATTCTTCAACATCCCAAAGTGAAATCCTAATGGAGATTTTTATAATTTCACTTTTTGTTTGTTGCTTTAGTATTCATTTCTCTCCTGTTTTCTGTGATTTTCTTTCCTCTTGTTTGAATTTTTTACTCATATCACTCCAGATTAAAAAGAACAACTACGAAACTAGATATAATATAGTTTAACAATAAGACATTTTATATTCAACTAGAATAGCAAACTTAACATTTTCAAGTTGTGGACTTAAGTATGTGTACTTATTTGTTGCTTTTCTACTGATTTATCTCCCCTTAAATTAGGTTTGGTTTCTTTGTTTTATGGCAAAGCCATTCTCCTAGAAGAACAGTAATTATACTATTTGACCCGTAGCTGGGAGGATAAGGGGGTTCATACCTTTTCCATGGGTATTTGCCCGAAAGTGAACATAATAGTGCGACTGGAGTACAAACTCACTTACTACAACTCTGCAGTTCATTGCTTTAACCATTACACCATGAGGATACCCCCCCTCCTTAAATTAGGTGTTCTGTGGTTGTGTTTGAATTTTTCACTAATTTTTCTCTAGAAAAATAAAAAATTCTCTTTATTGTTTGTTGCTCTGGCTCTCATCTCCTGTTGACTCAACTTTTCTGGAAGGAATTTGTTTTACTCATTCTGTTTTAAATCTAAAAAAAACAAAAAACTTTTGATTTTTCTATGAATCTATGTGTAATACAAAATTTTACAAAAACAAAATAGTTTTCAGCTTTATTCTCTTTTGGAAATTAAGGTCAAATCTCCTATTGACAAGTGTCCTGGATATGACACTAAACAATCTGATGGTGAGGTTCCAGCAGTGCAGGAACTTTGGGGAATGCGGAGTACTCCTTCATTGCCATTGCTCCCAGGTCCACTCTGGCCCAGAGTGGTAGCACCTGATAGGACCCTATCTATGGGTTAAATAGAACTAACAGCATACTTATGCTAAAATTAATTATTTGAGTAAACTGAATAGCTTGAAATAGAAATGTTTTTGACAATTAAACCATTCTTACATTTAAACTGCGTGCTTATGCTTAACTGAATTATTTGAAATAAACTGTTTTTCGACATTGAAACTGTATTTAAACTTAACTGAATTGTTACATATAACTGCTTGAATAGTCTGAAATAGAAATGTTTATGACAATAAAACTGTGTACTTATGCTAAACTGAATTGTTTGAAATAGAACAGATTGTTTATACAAAAATGGATTTGGTGTTAAATAACCCACAAAGGTTGATATGCCATAAAACCCAACAAACCAAACCAAACCTATTGACTTAACTTTTCTATCTTCTAGGATTGATTTTTTTTTACTCATTCTGCTTTAAATAAAAATAGTTGATTCTAATCACGGATTATCTCTATGATTAGATTGCATTAGTAGTCATGTCATGAGATTCTAGTTGACATTGATCGTTGGGGATCTGATTTTTTTTCGAATTCACAACTTTCTATTTCTTCACCCAGGGAGCTAAATGATGCAGTGACATGGTACTATAATGCCACGTTTAGATGTATATTGGTAATGTCATCATTTGCCATTTTTTTTTTCAACATTCATCTAAAAGTTAAATTTAATGAGTTACTCCTATGATTATTGCAATATAAATTAACCATCATTTCCATTATTAGTTTTGTTACTGTGAAAAATTGTTGTATAACAGAGAAAGAAGACAACACTCATATAAAATATAATCCTCTTTTTTTGTTACATAATGAATGGCGGGGTTGAGTAAAAGATAGTTGAAGACGTTTGAGGTGCACAAACAGGGAGCCAACAGGTATGGATTTTCAATAATCCTCTTTTTCTTTATATCCAGCTTACTGGTTATAAAACATCCCAAACACCTACCCAATTAGTGTGGTCATGCCTTTCTCAGGCATGTCACCCATGCAAATTCTCATGGTAACACCTCCTCCAGCCTGCTCTCTACACAATGCATGAGGACACGCTTCATTCTATCATGCCACTTGCATTTACTTTAGGTTCCATTATTTCTTTCTGTTATTTTCATCCTACCAGGGTCTGTCTTTGACTGCTACATGGACAATGTCAAGGGCATCTTTAAGTCAGTGAGCAACTACAAAAGTAGATTATGGGCATCTTCAGTGGTGTAATGGTTAGAGTTCTCAGGTAGCAGATCATTAGTAAGTTCAGTTGTCACTGGGTGCTTCATACTTATGACCTTATGTCTAACGAGTTTAAACTTGGAAAAATGTCTAAAAATTGTGGACTGTTTTCACAAGTGTAAAAACAACTTTGAGGCTGCAGCCCAGCTCTTTAACCCTTGTGCAAATGGTGCCAGAAATATGATAATAGAACTGTATTTTCATTATGTTTATTATGTACATTGTAACATTACCCTTAGAAAATTTTATGCTCAGTGATATCACATTTGGATCGTTATTTCTTTTCTTCTCAGATTTACCAACCCCTCCGCTTGGGCAGGATATGACACAAGGTCAATTTTTAAGCGGAGTTTAACTGGTTTGAATTCAGAGTTTTCCTTCTCCTAGACTAGTTGCCTTACCAAGGCTGAAGAACCCAGTCTGCCCTACTGTTTACCCAAAGCTGGAGGGAGAATAATTGGATTCATACCTTTCCCAAGAGTATTAGTGCTATGTGAAATGCAATCAGTCTCGTCCAGGATTTGAACTCGTATTTCTGTGTCCATTTCCTATGACGATAACCATTACACCACGGGCACCTCCTTATTTCTTTTCTTATAATTGAAAAATATTTAATGTATCTCATTCAAATATAGAATAAACATATAGAAATTGAAAACTATGCTAACATAAGGTATATTTCTATTTTCTACACTTTATGACTTGTCGTCACTCATAAAATCAGTGTAGAAAATAGAAATATACCTTATGTTAGCATAGTTTTCACTGATTTTATGAGTGACGACAAGTCATAAAAATATACCTTATGTTAGCATAGTTTTCACTGATTTTATGAGTGACGACAAGTCATAAAGTGTCCCTTGTGGTTGCATTTTGTACATCATTTGTGGTATGCTGGAAATTGTCCACGTAGGTGAGAATTAGCACAGAAATTGCAGGATCTAGAATGAGACTGTTTGCTGTGCTGTTTGTATTGTTCATTTTAGTTAATGTTCCAGCTGTGTTTTTCTGCCTATGTTTTATGAATCAAATATCCATTTCTAGAGTCTTGAAAACTCCTAAGTTTACCTTTATGTTTCTTCTGCAGCCTTGGTAGCTTGAAATACTTTTCTAAGTATTAAATTAGATTCACTGAATGTCTATTCAGTGAGATGTAGATCCTTTATATGGACTTTTAGAATGTCTCTGAGGAAGCAGTTATATAGTTGCTGTTTAGAGACTCCAAAAATTTAACATTACCTGGTTATTCAACCATCAGAAGACAAACCTTAATAACCTATATAAAATCCTGTAGTTGAACAACATGATGACAATTTCCTTATGTACATTAAAAATAAGTTTAAGTTTTATAAGTACAACAATACATAACTCTATCTTTTACTTGATGAAATTCACCTGAAACCTTAGTTTGATTATAAAGTTGGAAATGTTGGCTTAGTTGACAACAGCAAAGAGGTTGCAGGAAGTGCTTTTGCTTGTATGTTTAGCAGTATGTTAAGGATTTAACCTAACAGAAAATTATCAAAGTTTTTCTCCTTTAAGGATACAATGGGAATTACCTTTTGTGGACAGTACATTGTGGAATTGTAGGGACCAGAAGAACAGATTCACATGAGGAACAATAAACTCAGACTTAAAATCGATAATGACACACATGGCTGTGCATTTGATAGTTGCACCCAAAGTCAAAAAAGCTTCTTTCCCTGATCAGTAGATGCATGTCTCTGCTTTTGGTTTAATAATCCTAATTGTTTTCTTGTACATTCTGAGTCCGTCTCTTTTGTGTTTTTTCTTCGTTGTTAAAAAGGTAAGACATTGTATTCTCACAATACATGGTCATTGTGCATGTTATGCCAACTAAATGTCTTACATGGCCCAATCGGCTGGGGACATATAAAATACACCAACTGTATCTCTACATAAGGGTAAGACTTCCCCAATGAGCATCCTAGATATGACACTAAGCAATCTGATCATGGAGTTTTGGGCAATACAGATTACCTCTTCATTGTTATTCTTCCCAGGTCCACTCTGGTTCAGAGTGGTTGCATCTGATAGGGTCTTCTCTATAGGGTAGATTGAACTGTTTGACATTTAAACTGTGTGCAAATAAATGACATGATAAATTGAATTGTTAGAAATAGAACTGCTAATTTAACCTTGTGTCAACAAATTACTGATGTTTAATTGAACTGTTGGTGATACATAGCAATGCTTGGAACCATTTAATTTTTTTTACTTATGCTAAATTGAATTGTTAGAAATAAAACTATTTGATCATTTTACTGTGTGTATCTACAAAATGTGTTCCCAAATTATGTATATTTAATATATATGTATAAAGGGGATTTGATATTAAATAACCTACAATGGTTGATATTCCATAAAACCAAAGCAAAGCAAACCTAAATATCTTGCAGTTGAGAATTTATTTGCCATCGTCTAATTTGTCATAATTAGCTTTGGTGTAATATCAGTCATAACAGATAATACAATCAATTAAAAAAACTCTGTCTTTGTTTTGTAGTCCAACAAAGCTTTCAATGGGGCTGTAGAATACACTGACTGCACATCTGCAGAGGAGTAGGATCCCTACCCAATGAGTGTCCTGTAAATGACTCTAAACAATCTGATGGTGAGGTTCCAGTGATGCTGGGGCTTTGGGGATTGTGGAATACCCCTTTTTTGCCATTGCTTCAAGGTTCACTCTGGCCTGGAGTGGTAGCATTTGATAGGGTCCTATCTATGGGTCAAATAGAACTAAACTGTATTTATGTTAAACTGAATTGTTTGAAATGGAACTGTTTTTGTATGCTAAACAGAATTGCTGTAAATAGAAATGTTTTGACTTTCAAACTGTATTTATGCTAAACTGAATTGTTTGAAATAGAACTGTTTTGACATTTAACTTTGTGTAAACAAAAAACTCTACTAACACTAAACTGAATTGTTTGAAATAAAACTGACTAAACTGAATAGTTTGAAATAGAAATGTTTTTGACAATTAAACTGTGTACTTAGGCTAAGCTGAATTGTTTGAAAAAGAAGTGTTTATTTTTATAAAAATGGATTTGACTTTAAATAACCTATGAAGATTGATATGCCATAAAACCCAGACAAACAAACCTGACAACCAGTGAACCCCATACAAAATAATTTAGGCTTTTGACCACTATGCTATTGGAGAAACCCACACTACATATGAATGCTATGTTTTCCATACAAGAAAACAATGGGAGTTAGAGATTATTGAAGTATTTATCACCATACCTCCATCATTTGTTGTGATTTTGGGAAAATTGTATATCCTCTATTTTCTGTAATCAAATTGTACTTGGAATATGGAACCTTCAGATGCAAGCCGAGTTCTCAAAAGTGAGATATCTGAATGTATGCAAGATACTGTACTGTAGGCTTGAACCAAATTAATGTCAACAGATGGTAGAAATGAGCAAAAGCCTGCACATTACATGGAAGGCCTGTCTGGCTTATGGAAAAATGGGTTTCAAATGTCAAAGAAAGAACACTTTTGCGGAAAAATGTCAAGGTTCTAAGATAAAAAAAAAAGTTTTTTGGCACAAAAATATGGTGTTAATAATTTTGATAGTGTTGTAAAAGTGGATAGTGTTGTAAAATAGTTAGGGATTTTAGTTGATAGTCATAAATTCTTTTTCGAACTAAACTTGGAGTCTGAAGTAGGGTTTTTTTTTTTCATTTTATAAAGGTCAGAGCTCCAGTAAGACCTTTGTTTCATACACATCAACTTATGTTATAAGAAATTAGACAGTTTGATTTAGAATCAGCTGAATTTCTAAGATAAACAATTAGGTAAATATCAGCTGATATTTAGCAATGACGTGTCATTGAAGGGAGTGATGATGTCTGATTAAGGGATTAAATAAGGAATTATTTTAAGGGATATATAAGAAACAGATTCAAAGACGTGAGAGCAGACAGGCAGGGTTGGGAGATGCAGTCCACAGGCCCAATGGCAGAGAGACCAGATCAGATGTGACCCAGAGCAGCCACGCATGCAAAACTTAAGCAACCGATCAGTGGAGAAAAGATGAAGTCCCTGTTTACATTTCTTGTCTTCCATCGTTTAAAGTATCTATCAAAATGGCTGCTGTATTTCTCACGTATCTCTATCTTTTAGTTTTCTGCTTGATTGTCTCCTAGCCCTAGACTTTCAAATCAAGCAAGCCAACTGACAGTGTTTTGTGTTTGTCACTCTGTATCATGGCGAGGTTACCATGAGGTCTGACTGAAACCTAAGGGGTAACATTAACCATTCTATTTGGTACCGTAGTGTTACAACCAGTGTAAATGTGAATAAAATGACATGAAAAATGATAAAGGCTGAAATGGTTATTGAAGAAAAACCCATAGTATTTCAGCTTGACAGTTGTGCATCTGTGTTGGGATTATTTAAAGTGAAAGTGTTGGTACTCTCAAATAAGACACTTGTGATTTGGAATAGGACAAAATTGAAACAACTGGATGAATTTCAGGTCAAGCTGTGTAACCCCAAAAATGACTGGCTCTGTTCACTGTGGCTGTAGAACCCACCGACTGCATTTCTGCAGAGTTGGTAAGACTCCCTCAATGAGTGTCCTGTTTTTGACACTAAACAATCTGATGGTGAGTCTTCTGTAATGCTGTAGCTTTGGGGAATGCAGAGTACTCCTTCCTTGCCATGGCTCCCAGGTCCACCCTGGCCCAGAGTGGTAGCACCTGATAGGGTCCTATCTATGGGTCGAATAGAAATAAACTGTGTAATTATGCTTGACTGAATTGTTTTAAATTAACACATTTTACATTTAACTAACCGGGCATTGGCATAATGTTTAGAGTGTTCGCCAATGGCCTGAGAGACCTGGGTTCAATCCCAGGTCGAGTCATACCAAAGACTCAAAAAATAGTAGTTGATGCCTCCTTGATTAACACTCAGCATTGTAAGGTACGGATCAAGAGTAAAGTAAAGCAATCCAGGGAATGGAGTAACACCATCCCCTACACCTTGGTGTAATAGCTATCGAAAAGGGAGCCTTTGGGTCACCCTCGACTACGGTCGACAACTTTACTTACTTACATTTAACTATGTGTTTATACAGCGAACTTACGCTGAACTGAATTGTTTGAAATAGAAGTGTTTTGATATGTGACTGTATATAAACAAAAAACTGTACTTTTACTAAATTGAATTGTTTGAAATTTTTATTAAAATGACTTAATTCGGTGTTAAATGGCCCAAAAAGGGTTGATACGCCGTAAAACAACCAACAAACCTTAAAAGGACAAGAGGTACGCGAAAAAATTAATAATCGTAAAAGAGGACCACCATCTCTTGTTTGGGGCAACAGCTATTCAACAGATGGACCTCGTGATAGTGCATAAAGGAGGAATTCGGGACAGTAGCAAAAATAGCACAGGAGAAATGCCTAACACGGTATCCTGAAAAGAATTTGAAGACATTTTTAAATATAAACTGAGTCGGATATCAGAGAAAGTACGTCAACTGATCAACTTGAGTATCACGCCCCAGATATCAGATATACAACGACTGGTTGTTTCTCCACCAAGAGAAAATAGAAAAGTGAATTAGAAAGGTTAGCCGGAAAGGGTTTTTTGAGCAAATTAATGAACCAACATCTTGGGTGTGTGGATAGGATGTTATGGTAAAACAGAATCGCGATTTCTGGATTTGTATCGACTCGAAATCATTAAATAAAACCCTCAAGAGAGAGTATTTTCAGATTCTAGTTTTGGGGATTTATTATCTGAACTGGCTGACAGTAAAGTGTGTAGTGGACAAAGGTGTAAATTATTGAATCAGACTCCGATGTACAAATTAATAAATTTTTCTTTCATTAAATTGAGTGAAAGGTTTGCTGAAAAATTAGAAGTTACAAATCTTTTCTTGCGAAATGAGATAATATTAGTCAGATCGTGAATGTTTTTAGGAGAAGGTGAAAATTCATGAATAAAATGTAGCAGTTATAGTTAGCCTGATCTAAATGTGACAACACCCCTGCCGACCGGGCCCCGATTTATCAGCTTCTTTAAACCAATACTATTCATGGCCAGTGATTCATCCAGTGGTTTCCGACAGGGGTATCACACATTTATTTATGGCCACACAAATACAACCGAGAAGGTGGAAGAAAGAATAAACGAACAAACACGGACTTGGGTCAGCTCCAAGCGCAAGAAAGGGAGTTTTGTGACACTTTGCATTCTCCGTGTATCTGTAGACTATTGTGGGCGTGTATTTTGCGCAAAACTTCTACAAAAGCCTCTAGGAATGCCAACTCATTTTTGACTGTCTTCCCTCACTGCCTCCTTCTGCTCACCGTCCTTCCCCTGGACTGCTATCTCACGCCGACTGGTCTCTTCTGCTCTCCGTTGTCGACTGCATCTCTCCGTCTTCCTTTGTCAACTAACTCTCTGTCTTCTCTGGGACCTTCCTTTCTTCCTTCACTTCCGGTCTAGTGGGAGATCTCGTCCTCAGTCCTTTAAGTGGGTTTCGCGCCAAAGCAGACAAAGATATTCTCTGACCGGCGCACACACACACATAACACAACGAATGGCCACATAGTGTCACATAAAGAGGTATATTAAATGTGAGTAGGGCACTATGTGAGAGAGAAAATATATTTATGGGTTAAAAGTATATGTGGTTGCTGCTGAAATTTTCATCAGCAAGCTTTGGCTGAAGTATTAGTAGTAATAATTTTTATCTCTTTGTTTCACTGTTATACTCACAACGTTTCATGTAGAGGTCCAAGGTTCAATCCCACTACAGGTAAGATAACAAAAAAAACTTACTATAGCTAAACACTTATACCTGATCCTGGTTAGCGATATTAGATTAATCTACCCCCGTAGATTGAATAAAGGGTTCAGTTCGAAGTTCTGTGTAGGTCCCGAGTTCGACATAACACACATGAAGAAGGTCAAAGAGCGTATCAGCCGAAATGTTATAAGTATAACAATGAAGATGAAAACAATAGTCCGAATATTCTAAATGATAAAAATTATCACCCTTCATTTCAAAAACTTAGGCAAATAGTATCAATAAAGTTGGCGACCGTACTCGAGGGCGACCCGAAGGCACCCCTTTCAATGGGTTCTATACCGTGGTGTAGGGGAGGGCGTTACTCTTTTCCCTGGATTGCTCGACTTTACTCTTGATCTGTACCTTATAATGCTGAGTGTTAAGCAAGCCAAATAGTATTAATAAATCTTCGTAAATTGACATATCCGCTCAATTTAAGATAGTTAAGCGATGTCGAAGTTAAATGCATTTTGAAAGAAAGGAATCTTAGATTTTCTTTTAAAAAATAAACAGAAAGGTTGAGTAAATATAGAACAATTCCATACGTACTGAAGAAAATAATTATTTCTTCACTATTTATAAGATGAGGTTGGATCAAAATTAGATGATAAAGTTGAATTTACTAAGTTAAAAATGTATTTTTAAATAATCTTGGACTAAAATATTTTTAAAATTATTTTGGGTTTTAATCCTTCAAATTTTTCGCGGCAAGTGAAATATTGTCGTCTGCGAAGTATCTCGAAATTTTAAAACAAATGCGAATACACTGATTGGTCGATAAATACAAAAATACACTGATTGGTCAATAAATACAAAAATACACATACAAAATTACAGCTTCTCGTGTCGATTTTTTTGCTCAAAAATCATCATATATTTTAGTATGGAAATCAGTTGATTTCTCATGAGTGTCTCCGACTCTAGATCTGAGAGATGGGTTTTGGCATTTACAACTGGATAAAGACAGCAGCAACTTGTTTCCCAGTCAACTGGGGCTGTAGAATACACAGAGTGCATCTCTGCAGAGGGGTAACCCCACCCCAAGCGAGTGTCCTTGATATGACACTAAACAATCTGATGGTGAGGTTCCAGTAATATTAGAGCTTTAGGAAAAATGGAGTACTCCTTCGTTGCCACTGCTCCCAGGTCCACCCTGACCTAGAGTGGTAGCACCTGATAGAGTCCTATCTATGGATCAAATAGAACTAAACTGCATACTTACGCTAAACTGAATTGTTTGAAATAGAACTGTTTTGACATTTAACTGTGTGTAAACAAAATACTTATACTAAAGTGAATTATTTGAAATAGAAATGTTTTTGACAAACTGAGTACTTATGCTAAACTGAATTGTTTGAAATAAAACTGTTAAATGTATAAAATGGATTTGGCATTAAATAACCAACAAAGGTTGATATGCCATAAACCAAACCAAACCAAACCAGACCAAACAGCAGCAACTTGTTTATATAAGCCACTTCCTTTGGCAGATTTTGGCAAAAAGTGTTACTTTTCGGTACAGCCCCTGCCTCAGACATATCAAAAGGCTGAATATCATAACTTTGTTGTATAGCAGTTGAAGGAGAACACTTCTTTAAAAGAATATATCTCTCTTTTATTCTTCTTGGAGTTGAAGCAGAAAGAACTTCATATTTTCGTTTGGTGCATGAATTAATTTGACTGTTATGGTCGTTGCATATTTTCACCCAATGAGGATGACCTATCCTGTTCAGCCCGGGCTATTTTCCCAGACAACATAAAAATGGTGAAAGCCCGCCAAACTATCTCTTCCTCAGCACCTTTCGAGCAGGACGGACATACTTTCTGTCTGCTCCCTTCATAGTAGCAGAATCACAACACCATGAGGAAAGCTGTCGAATTTATGGACCTTTTGTATCTACCCTCTTAGACCAAGGGTTCCCAGTTGAGCATGAATTAGATGCATGTAATCCGCCACTTACAGGAACACCTTTATATCGCCTCTAACTTTTGCTATGTCTACAGCGACGCGCAATTTCGATCAGACATCCAGCTACCTTATTCCTGGGCAACCTTTTCTGGAAAACCTCATGCCTCTCTCCAACAGCAACCAGGACCACACATTTATGGGTGACTACATCATTCCTCTCCTTAAACAGCAAACACGACTTTTGTTATGTCTATAGCGACGCATATTCCGCTCAGACATTCATCATTGCCTTGACATTTGTGACGCACATTCTGCTCAGGCATTTAGCTGCTATATTTCCTTCTCAACTCAGTAACTATTTCCTTCCTTCCTTCCTACGAGACTTGCAGCATAAAGGTACCCTTTATTCTGGCTGCCATTAAACCTTCTTGAAAACCCCACGGCATCTTTGTTATTCTCACTTTATTTCTCCCGACCTAGCGAGGAGGTAACGTAACAATATTCCTTACTAAAGTGTCAAAGCTTCTGTGGAGTGTGAGAGAAATGGCTGAAGATAAGGACAGATCACAGATTGGTATATTAACCCATAACTTCTCTTGACCATGGCACGCTGTGTTATTTTCAAGACCCCACTTAGGTATCTCTTCAGCTTCTCGGTCGGGGATGCTCAACCGGAGGCTGCTGAGAGCTGTGGCCACTGAGGGGCAGTCACACTGACTGCAAGCTGGTTCTGACTCAGGCCCTCACTGACTCCGACTAACTCCAACTGACAAGAAAGCAATTGCGTATATCGTTTCATAACGTCTACAACTTCCGATAGATCACTTGATCTTCCGCTTATTTACACAGGTGCGTCTCTGATTGACGGCTCGGTCAAGGGTCAGTATGCAACTTGTCCAATTTGGGAGGCGTACTGGACAAAGCTGATGACATTCTGGTCAATGAGAAAAGCAAAACCCTTGAGGAAACCAAGGCAGACCATGACAGAAAGTTACAAAAGCTACGAGGTTGAGTAAGAAATGCCCTTTTCTTTAGTACAGGACTAATTACCGACACGGGAACATGTATCATACATGAAAATGAAGTTGGTCCTCTAAGGATCACATTCCTACTTTTCAACATAGTCACTCTTTCTCTCAATAGCAATATTCCACCTTCGAATAAGAGCATGTATTCTAGTCTCGTAAAATCTTGTTGACTGTCCTTTAGCCACTTCATCACTACAGTTTTCACTTCCACGTCGCTGGCATTTTTGCCTCTTAAACCCTCTTTCATGGGGCCGAAGAGACGATAGTCTCAAAGCGCTAAATCTTGCCAATGGATAATATCCCCCTTCTTCATGACAATGCTCGATCATACACAGCTATTAGGACAAAGGAGACAATCACCTCATTTGGGTGGACAACTTTACCGCATCCTCCATACTCATTAGATTTACCACTTTCTTTATCCAGGGCATACATTCACGAATTTATTGGTGTCAGTGATGACGATGACATTCGGAAAATTGAATATATTCCCGTTACAGAAAGGAAGCTTTTTGAACTGCGGGTAACAACAAAGAAGGACTGGACCTTGGAAGAATTACAGCATATCTGCTGAGTTGTCCGACGACATTGGAACCCAGACGTTGGATCCTATTTCAGTTTCTGACATGAAAAAACTGTGCATGACGACTAATCGTTTGGGGCTGGAGATCTAGCCTTAAAGAAAGATTACAGTCGTCTGATATGGGAGTGGAAGGCCAAGAGAATGTCTGCATTAGCCTAACATGAACAGCGACGTTAGGTATTAATTACATCGCAATATGCCTACATGCCGGAAATACAAAATGGAAGATCCTGCGGAACCTCTTATGACCGATAAAGTGCCAGACAGGCCCTGAGCAAAAATTCGGGTAGATCTCTTTAATTTAGATGGGAGAGACAACCGGTCCACAGTGGATTACATTAGTAATTTATGGAAGATTAATCATCTGCCGAGAAAACATACCCAATCATCTCAAAACTAAAACACTATTTTGCTCACTTTGGTATTCCGGACCATGACGTTAGCGACAGTAAACCCCAGTTTAGCAGGTAGGAGTTTTCTAACTTTGCAAGAAAATTGTATTTCACACTTATAACAGTCAGCCCATACAACAGCAAAGCAAATAGCAAAGCTGAGTCAGCCGTTAAGATAGCTAAGAATTTTTTTCCAACAGGCCAAGGATAACAACGCAAACCCTTGTCTGGCAACGTTGGATCACTGGAACACACCTATTAAAAATCTTTTATCTGTGACGCAAAAGTTAATTTCAAACAGAAAAAAAAACGCTTCCCCCATGCACAAAAGAACTGCTGAAACCCGAGTGACGTAGAACTGTTGAAATTCAAGATATAGAAAACTGCTGAAACCCGAGATATCTTGAACTACTGAAACCTGAGATACATTGAACTGCTGAGACCCGGGATACGAAGAACTGTGGAAACCTGAGATACATAAAATTGCTGAAACCCAAAATATGCAGAACTGCCGAAACGTGAGATACTCTGAACTCCTGAAACCTGAGTAATGTTGAACAACTGAAACCTGAGATACACGGAACCCGCTGAAACCCGAAATATGCAGAACTGTCGAAACAAGAGATACATAGAACTGTGACAACACCCCTGGCCGGCCGACCCCCGACTATATCAAAGTCGTTAAACCAAACTACTCATGAGCAGTGAATCGTCCAGTGGTTCCCGACCAAGGGTATTACGCATTTCTTTATGGCCACACAAAATACAACCGAGAGGGTGGAAGAAAGAACAAACGAACAAACATGGACTTGGGTCAGCTCCAAGCGCAAGAAAGGGGGAGTCTATGTAACACTTTTGTGCAGTTTTCCGTGCATTTGTACACTATCGCGGGCGTGTATTTCGTGCAAAACTTCTACAAAGCCACAAGGAATGCTAACTCATCTTTGACTGTCTTCTCTCACTGCCTCCTTATGCCGACCTTCCTCTCTAGACAGCTACCTCACGCCGGCTGTCCTCCTCTGCCCACCGTTGTCAACTGTCTCTCTCTGTCTTTTCTCGGACACTCCTTCCCTCCTCCACTTCTGGTCTCGCGGGAGATCTCACCCTCAGTCCTTTGTGTGGGTTTTGTGCCAAAACAGACAAAGAGATCGTCTGACTGGCGCCAACACAAACGGAAACGAATTGCTACGCATCGTGTCACAGAACTGTTGAGACCAGAGATACATAGAACGCTTGAAATCATAGATATGTAGAACTGCTGAAACATGAGATACGTTGAACTGCTGAAATCCGAGATACGTGGAACTGCTGAGACCCAAGATATGTCGAACTGCTGAAACCCAAGATACATAGAACTATTGAAACCCGAGATACTTAGAAACAAAAGAAGCTATAAAACATGGCAGTAAAAGTAGGTTTAATATATCAAGTAGAAAGTAAAACCCGAGCAACCTTTATTTCCTGGGGGTGTTGTGTGGGTTAAGCTAAAGAAATAAGGAGAAATGTAGCATAGTGGAAATATTGGAAACCGGGTCATACCACAATGGGGAATTGCAGCGACAGAATCGACAGAAACAGCTCCAATCTCTTTTTCAAGCATCTAGATAATTCCAGTTAATGAGTTGTAGGATGCACGTACTTTATACTCTGAAGAGGTGAATTCTAAGCCAACATCAACCCTAGGAATACGCCCTAATGATGTTGAAAATGGGAAAACCCGATCTAGGAGAGTAATAGAGACACCAGCGAAGTTGACGGATTTCACTCAGTAAATATTGCCCTCCGATTAAAAGAGTGTAAAAGTTCCTGTTAGAAGGGAAGACAGTCTTACTAATGAATACCTATGATGGATTACTCTGTTGTCTTTTCCTAGCAATGTTTATTTTCTATTGTTTTTCTTCGGTGGAGAGATGTTGCACGGGGAACTAAATAAAGTCCTCACTGCTTTTTGATATGCAAATAAAATTTGCTTTCACAAACTTTAGATCTCGTTGTTCCTTTCATATATTACAATTTATCTTGATGCAAATGAAACAACACTTCCATGTAATTCTAGAACTGACCAAGTATTGCATAGAAGAATTGAAAATAACTTGTTGTCAGTAAGTAACCGACCGTAGTCAAGGGCGACCCGAAGGCTACCTTTTCAATAGCTACTACACCGAGGTGTAGGGGAGAGCGTTACTCCTTTCCCTGGATTGCTCCACTTATCCTTGATTAAAAGAAATAACATACGGAACCTCACATTTACCGCCCCCTCAAACATCGCCTGATAAGCACTTGTGTGGTTGGTCAAGAGCCATCGTCAGCAAACAATCAGAGCACACAAGATATACGATATTATGTTCTGTTTTTGGGTACAAATAGAAATGCCATCGAGACATCTCCCGCTTAGATACGCTGCAGACCGTCCAAGTGAGTCGTTAAGACGCCAGCCACTTATAAGAGCCGATAACAACGTCAGGTCGACCACACGGAAACAACATACATTTAACAACCCAAGTGATAAGATAAGTTCGCTGGCATATTATTTTGCAACCTTACTAAGTTCACTTAACAACTCTAGTTCTTCATTAATTTTTACACTTTGCTCTTTGAATTATATTTGGAATTGTTATTGTTGATAATATACCGTTTTGTTGAAATGTCGTGTCCTATTTTCTTTGCCACAACCTTTTATGCTTATTTCGTCCGTCTAATTGTTACATGATCCATACCCTGTGTTATAGACAAGCGTATGGTTGCAAAAGATAACGGACGAGAGGAATGGATTTAATTTCGTTTATTTTTTAAATAAATAAAAGTTGGTTAGTCAGAAGAGATACGGGCTGTCTTCTTCCACCAGATACGGATCCGAAGGTGAACGGATATAAGTCGTTCTTGACTGATATCTTCCACCAGATAAGGGACAGGGGGTGAATGGGTGTAAATCGTCCTTGGGTGGCTGGTTTATTATTGTGGCGCGGTGTGACGAGGGTCGGTAAGCTATAATCAGTTTTGGACTAGTGTTGGAATGCAGGGCTTGATTTGGTAGGGCATCAGCGTTCTTTGATCTCGTTCGAAATGCAACGCGTGACGGTTCGTTTTCTCTCTCTCTCTCTCTCTCTCTCTCGAAGTCCCCCGGAGTCGATTGACTTTTTGGAACTTTAGTTGAGCGTTTTATAGTTACGTTTGGAGTCGAATCAACTCCAAAAATCTTTGGAAGTGAACGTTCCTAATTGTTTGTAAAAAAAAAAAAAGAGGCCTTTTTAATTGTAAATCTAATTATACATTTCAACCGGATGGGTGTGTGGAGCCTACTTGCACTGCGACGTGTTTTATTCATTTTGGTTTTGGCCATCTTCTTGACGATATCCGGTTAATGTTAACTTTTTTCAACTGAAATGTATACTCGTGGTGTTTTTATTTGTTTATTCATTTATTCATTTTGTTTGTGAGTTAGTTTGGAATGTAATAATGAATAAGAAGAGGTTTCTGTATATAACACTTATAATGCTAAGTGTTAAGCAAAGAGGTATCAAATACCATTGGCTAACACTCTACACACTTGACCAATGAGCCGTTTATCCTTACACATGGAACAATATGTTGTAATATATTTCCTAAATTTCTGAGATGAAACTTGGTAATTGTTACCAATATTCAAACTATTATAACATTTTTTTATACTTACAACGTGTGGGGTTGAAGTATGTTGTGTGTAATTTAGTTATTTCAGTGGATATGCATCCGTATTTACGGGTATTGCTCCCAATATTATTTCCTCCACAAATACAACACAAAACTTTACAATCGCGTAAAAGAAATGGAATAGAACACAACGAACATTAAACAACAAACAATTTAATATGCATAAAACAAAATATGAAAACAAATAAAATACATGATGTGTAAATGGCCTTTTGGAAAATAAAAGTTTGGCAAGAAGAAAATAAATTTGTTTAAAGATGTGTGTATGTTCATGTTAACGGAGTCCGTAAATAAGTCGTTCTTACTTACATTAAGTTCATAGCGGGTTTTATGATTGTGGCGAAATAAATAAAATACATGATGTGTAAATGGCCTTTTGGAAAATAAAAGTTTGGCAAGAAGAAAATAAATTTGTTTAAAGATGTGTGTATGTTCATGTTAACGGAGTCCGTAAATAAGTCGTTCTTACTTACATTAAGTTCATAGCGGGTTTTATGATTGTGGCGACAGCGTGTTGCGTTGATGAAAGAAGGTTTGTCGGGTTTTTTTCTTTTGAACATGATTCGTGGCCATCTGTAGCTAGGTCATGAACTTTGGCTGTTGAAGAAAAGGAATTTGTCGGACAGAGTATCGACTATTGCTTTACTGACTTAATAGCTAGGCTTGGCGTGTCTTAGTCTTAGTGAATGGCTCTATAGCGGTTTGAGTGATAACACTATTGTTTTTGGGCATACAAATGAATTACGAGACTTTGCTTTAACAACACACAACAGCGAAAATTCTTTATTTGCAGCTTTGAGGCGGTTTGTTCTTGGTGCTGCAAGACTCGTGGTATTTAGGCTTGTTGGTTTTGGAGACGCGATAGCTTAGCGGGATATTGAGATGGCAGCGTGTTGTTGGACGTGTGAGGGAAGTATTCAAGGTCACCGTGTAGTTTTGTGTGTCTGGTAATTGGGGAGAGTAGGCGTTATCTCCATTAATATTGAGAGCTAGGCGTGTCGAGAGCGAAGTGGCGCTCGGATCGACATAGTAAATTTTTGTGGTGCTTGTGGAAGGCATGCTGAACGTATCTAATTCATATTCAACTGGGATTCCTTGGTCTAAAATATATTAGACGCAAAGAATCCATAAATTAGATGGTTCCCTCGTTGAGTGTCCATCTTGCTGCTGCTAGGGTTAAAGCCACAGTGATATGTCCACACTGGGTGGCTTGTTTAGCTAAAAAGCATCGCTAAGCAGGGGCGACCTGAGGCGCGTCTGTTCTGGTCGCCGTCTCAAGCTGAAGAGAGTGTGTTTGGCCGCTCACCCGTTTTGCTAGCCGGAAATGAAGGTTCGGGCTGAATAGGATATGTCATCCTGATTGGGTGAAATTCAGTGTTGAATTAAATTGCGCGCCAAAACAAAATACGAGATTTTCCTCTTCTCTACAGCTCCCTAACTCTGTTATTTATACCGTAATAGTGGATCAAAGAATCGTCCTAAAATTTTGGCGCGTAGACATTTATTGACCAATCAGATTTGTATTTTACTATTTTATTTTCGAGCCTAAATATTTTCTGTTGGTGGATTTCCGATCCTATTTTTCTAGAATGTTCTATTCTATGTTTTTAGCTGATTGGTTGAAAAATATAAAAATGTAACTTATATGCTAATTGATCCTAAATTTCTAGGATGTTCTTAAGTATGTTATTGCTTATTTTAAGACTAGAAAAAATGTGTCTCCCATAAACGTTTCAGCAGATATGTCTTTTGCCCTTATTTAGGTGTTTCCTGTCTTACTCGGAAGCCCACACAGAATCTCGAACTGCACCTTTTATTTGATCTACAGGGGTAGATTGTTCCAATTCTGTTTACCATGACCGAGTACAAGTGTTAAGTTATTGTAAGTATTCCTTGTTAGTCTTACCCGTTGTTGGGATTGAACCTGCAACCTCCAGATGATTTCACTCAGAAGCACTTTATAGATTAAAATGCCTTATCCACTGAGCTGTGTCCTTGTAATTTACTAAGCTTTTTGCTTAGATGTGGTACATGGGTGTATGAGTGGGGTATCCAATGAGACTCGAAATCACTCGTAAAGGTTTGCTAGTTCTAGTTTGGTAACCATTATACCACCCGAGGTGCCCAAACATGGAAGAATATGTATATATTTCTTGCTACTGTGACACGTTTGTATTTTTTGTCTCTTATATCTGTTATCTATTTCTTTTAATTTGATGAGGACGTTAGGTAAATACGTAATTATCTCCCTTGGGATCCACTCTTTAGAAATCATTTGCATCGATTTGAGATAACGGTTGTTTTGAATTAATTCAGATCGAAAGCATATGTAAACTTTTCTAGTTTGTCTTTCTTTTTTGTTTAATATCGCATTTCCCTATTCAAAACAGATCAGACGAAAGGAGAAAAGTAAGTATGACGTACATTTACATACAAATTGTCAAATACATTTTGTGAAATGACTTAGTTAATGTTTTCTGCTAACGAAGAAAGAAAAATTATGATAAAATATTTTTAAATATGGAAAAAAAAAGAAGAATTTAAGAGATCTGGACGTAAGCAAATACTTAAATACTAAAATAAAATTCTAACTAGATGGGTCCTATCTAAAAAATAAAGATTTTTTTTTCTTTGCCACTAATTTTCTTGAATATACAGACTACCTCCCTGTATTTGGGCAATTTGTCAGATTTTTAAATATTTATTTTCTACAGTTTTAGACAGGGAGGGCCTACTGTTTTCAATATAAATATAATGTTGAAACGATTTCTGACTTTTGGAACGTGTCTGATTATTTTTCGACACTTAAAAAATCGCAATAGAAACGACGGCTCTCGATTCATTCAAATGTTTGAAAAATTTCATTTTTTTTTCTAACGACCATATTCCCTCGGTAAATAAAATGGTGCATTTCAATGTGGCTACTTTTCCTCACACCCCTGGGTTGAATTTAGTGCCTTTCAGCTTGCTCTCAAATCTCTGTCCACTGGAGACGTCTGGTGCTACTACACACTATTGTGGTGATACTCAATTCTGATCTTTGGGGAGGGCTTCTTTCTTTTTGTTTAATATCGCGTTTCCCTGTTGAAAATAGATCAAGCGAAAGGTGACAGATAAATGAGTACCGCGTTTACTTTGGTTTTTTATTCATCTACAAATAAAAACGCTTATTATGCGCTGAAAGACCGTTAAAAGAGGAAAAAATAATTGAATATTTATTTTAAAAATACCTTAAATGTGATTGTATTATGTCCAAAATAGTCCTCGAATTTTTTTTCTTTATTTCATTATTATTATTATGTGTGTGTGTGTAATTTGTAGTAAAATCATGTTCGATGTATTTTTCATTAAGATTCATTTGCTATATAGTTTCATTGTAAAAAAAAAGAAAAAAAAAAAAAAACATTTATTATTTACTTTTATAGTTAAATTATTTCCATAACTTTTTTTTGTAAAATCCGATCCAATTTTATTGTAAGATCATTTTTCATGTAATCTTAAAAATCATTAATGATAATAATAACTACCAATGATTTACCTCAAATAGTGTAATGGTTAAAGCGCTGTACTGTGGAATAGTAAGACATGAGTTTGAACTATTACATTCACTTTCGGACAAATACCCTTAGGAAAGGTATGAACCCCACAGCTATGGGTTAAATAATACTTTAGTGATTTGAGAAATGGTTAATTTCTCTAACACTATAAATTATTAGGAAACACAAATGAATAACGAAATTTCTTTTTAAACAACACAACAAAGAAAGGTTTATTATCGTAGCAGGCGTAAAGGAGTGAGAATGAGAAAGTGTCCCTTTCGGTGTCGCTGGTTAGTATGTTGGAAGTATGTGAAGCTAGCAGCAGCATCTTCTTCAGTGAAGGGGTTCCAAGTGGAATCAGTAGCAGTGGATGTGAGAGATGTCTGTTCGGGCTGCTGGCTAACTGTTCTCTGGTTGTCCGCTCTACCAAAAGGGACTAGAAAAAATAGTTCTAGAGGAAGAAGGAATCAGTGCGCTGTGCCTGTTGATTGGTTGGTTTGCTGAATTGCTTGGTGGGAGCATTGATTCACGAAAGGAAATAGATCTGTGGCTGCTACAATACCATTTGGCATTAAATAACCTGAGAAGGTTGATATGTCATTAAATAAATAACAAACAAATCAAATGTCAACATGATAATTGAGCAATTACCTTATTAAATTGGTCCAGTTGGCAGAATACACCGATTGCATCTCTGTAGAGGCATAAGACTCCCTCAACGAATGTCCTGGATATGGCACTAAACAATCTGATCGTGGTGCTTTGAGAAGTGCAGAGTACTCCTTCATTGCCATTACTCCAGGTCCATTCTGACTCAGAGTGGTAGTACATGATAGGGTTCTATCTCTGGGTCAAATAGAACTTTTTGACATTTAGACTGTGTACTTATGCTAAATTGTTTGAAATCATTGAAATAAAACTGTTTTTACATTTAACTGCGTGGTAACAAATGCTTTTTTTTTTATCTAATCAGTCAAGTTTATTCATTCAGTTTTTTATTTTAATGAACAAATCATTGAAATAGAACTGTTTTTACATTTAACAGTGTGGTAATAAATGCTTTTTTTTATCTAATCAGTCAAATTTATTCATTCAGTTTTTTATTTTAATGAACAAAATCCCAGTCAGTGAGTAGAAGATTTTAACCTACAGATGTCAATTTAAAACCTCTCAAAAATGTTTAATTTGATGTTTTTCTTTCATCAACCATATAATGAGAAGAATAAGCAATGAAAATGAATAAAGTAAAAAAAAAAAATACAGTAAAAAAGATGCCTAGAAGATCAAAATGTACCTTATTTTACTGTTTTTTAGAACTTCAAAAACAAGTTATCTGTATGAGCAAATATAGAAACCATTATAAAACAAAATAAGTAAAATCTAATTCTCCACAGAATCATTTTTTTTTAAATATAAAAATTATTCAATTGCAACTTCATGAAATGGGTCAAATTAACAAAATGATTAAAGTGTGTGTGTGGGGAGGAGTGCATGGCAACAACGCAATAAAAAATATGTAGTCTTCTGAATTTTGCAGAAATATGTCTTATAAAAGAAACCTTGTGTTTTGTTGTTCTAAATACTGAAAATTGTATTAAAATCTGATAATTTTGGGGCAAGAAATTGAAAATAAAACTTTTTTTTAGCAGTTGTCTGTTTTTGTACATTTCTAGTATATGCATGAAATTAAAGAAAAACAGTACATAATGGTTTTGATTGAAAGATAATACCATATTCAGATGATAAAAAAGTTTTTGTGTACGTAAGATTTAAAAAAATAACTTTCAATGATTTTGAATATCATATTATTTGCATATTCCAATGATTTTTTTATAGTAAAAATAATTTGCAATGGGTTTTATCGTGAAATCATTTCCAATGTGAAATTCAATTTCAATGTATTTTTATTGTAAAATCATTGTCCAATGTATTCTTTTTGTAAAATCATTCCCAGGATACTTTTAGAAGGAAATAATTTACAATGTCATTTTGTAGTAAAATACTTTCCTATGTTTTTCTTTACTAAAATAATTTTGAGTAGATTTCTTTTGTGATATTGTCAATTGGATTTTTATAGTAAAAAATGTTTCCAATACAGTTTTATAATAAAAACTATTTCCAATACCTTTTATCGTAAAAATCATAAGCAAAGTTTTTCTCTACTATGATAATTTCCAATTAATTTCTATAGAAATATCATTTTCTAATGCATTTGTATAATAAAATCTTTATTTTTTTGGTAGACTAATCAGGCTGTCAGCTTGCTCAATGGCAAGTTGGTCCCCTTAAATATCATTATATTGTTTAATTATTCTAATGATTTTTAGTTATAAAAACAATTGACAATGGATTTAATGGTAAAATCATGCCCACTATATGAGGGTGAGTAAAAAAATAATGCTATTTCTTCAGTACAGAAATAAATACCCACACAGGAACATGTATCATACATCAAAATGAAGCTGGTCCTCTGTGGATCACATCCCTACTTCTCAAAATAGTAACCGTTTTTCTCAATAGCAATGTTCTACCTTCAAATGAGAGCAAGTATCCCTGTCTCATAAAATTCTATTAACTGTTCTTTGAGCCACTTCCTCACAGCAGTTTTCACTTCCTCATCATTGGCACATTTGCCTCTTAAACCCTCTTTCATGGGGCTGAAGAGATGATAGTCTGAAGGTGCTAAATCCGGTGAGTATTGAGGATGCAGTAAAGTTGTCTACCCAAATGAGGTGATTGTCTCCCTTGTTCTAATGCTTGTTGAACATTGTCATACAGAAATTTCTCTCTCACACACACATGCATGTATACAATAATATAAAGGCATGCACAAAAACATCCATGCATTCATATATATATATATATATATATACACACTAAGAACAAGAAAATTGCAACATGTAATAAAGTCAGTTCATGAGTTTAAAGAAGTCTGATATAGCATACTAGTGATGCTGTCAATAGGGAAAGAATTACAAGAGATGAAGATCTAACAGAAGCATGCCATGAGCTCCAGAGAAAATGTAAAACTGTTTCCTAATAAAGGAAGATAAATATTAATCCTGGGAGTAGAACATCTAAGCTTTCTATATATACCATATATACCTGTAAAGTAAAGTTGGCGACCATAGTCGAGGGTAACCCGAAGGCTCCCTTTTCGATAGCTACTATACCAAGGTGTAGGGGAGGGCGCTACTCCTTCCCTGGATTGCTCTACTTTACCCTTGATCCGTACCTTATAATGCTGAGTGCTAAGCAAGGAGGCATCAAGTACCATTTTTTGAGTCTTTGGTATGACTCGACCTGGGACTGAACCCAGGTCTCCCGGGCCATTGGCGAACACTCTAACCCCTAGGCCAATGTCCGGTCCTAAATATATATACCTGTACTGAATCCTAAATATAACTCATCATTTGTCTGTAATGATCTCACACTTAAGTAATAGGGAAAAGTCTTGAAATAAACTTTGTACTGGTACAATGTAGTTTTTGAATGTTTTTATCATTTGATGTATGTATTTTTCTATCTTAGTTTTCGTAATCTTTAGTGAAAAATAATGTATCTTTTGTAAGAGATTTCTCTTCTAGTAATGTATTTAAAAGTACAAACTTCTTTTGAAAGATTTCAATAATAAAATCTTTTCAACTTGTACAATATACATGTAAAGAGGTATACTATGTCTTGTAAGAGATATATGGTATAAGAAATATGAAAAAGTATCATTTTTGCTAAAAATAAATTTACAAAAAAAGTTCAGACCAAAATGTCAAAAATATGTCTCTTTTTTTTTATTTACAGGTATCAATTTATTGGAAAAAAAAAATTTTTGAAGTTTGAAAAGACACATGCAAACACATCCAAAAGAAAAAATGTATTCTTGCCAAGTTTGTGGATCATCATTTTCTAAGAGTTCCAGATTAAAGTTGCACATGAAAGTACACATAGGGAAAAAAAAAACTTCTTGTGAAGTGTGCCGAACAGAATTTTCTCAGAGTTCTGCTTTAAAAAATCATATGAGAATACACACTGGAGAAAAACCATATTCTTGTGAAGTGTGTGGATCAGCATTTCCACATAGATTCCGTTTAAAAAATCATATGAGAATACACACAGGAGAGAAACCTTTTTCTTGTGAAGTGTGTGGATCAGCATTTTCCTTGAGGACTGGTTTAAGAAATCATATGAGAATACATACAGGAGAGAAACCATTTTCTTGTGAAGTGTGTGGATCAGCATTTTCACTGAGGACTAATTTAGAAAACCACATGCGAATTCACACTGGGGAGAAACCTTTTACTTGTGAAGTGTGTGGATCGGCCTTTTCGCAGGTTTCTCATTTAAGAAACCATATGCGAATACACACTGGAGAGAAACCATTTTCTTGTGAATTGTGTACATCAGCATTTTCACTGAGGACTAATTTGAGAAAACACATGCGAATACACACAGGAGAAAAACCATTTTCTTGTGAAGTGTGTGGATCAGCATTTTTGCTGAGATCTAATTTAAGAAACCATATGCGAATACACACAGGAGAAAAACCATTTTCTTGTGACTTGTGTGGATCATCATTTTCACAAAGTTCTCATTTAAGAAACCATATGCGAATACACACAGGAGAGAAACCATTTTCTTGTGAAGTGTGTGGATCAACATTTTCGATGAGGACTAATCTAAGAAACCACATGCGAATACACACAGGAGAGAAACCATTTTCTTGTGAAGTGTGTGGATCAGCATTTTCGCTGAGGACTAATTTAAGAAACCACATGAGAATACATACAGGTGAGAAACCTTTTACTTGTGAAGTGTGTGGAACAGCATTTTCACAGAGTTCTGCTTTAAAAACCCATATGCGAATACACACTGGAGAGAAACCATTTTCTTGTGAAGTGTGTGGATTAACATTTTCATATAGATCCACTTTGAAATACCATATGCAATTACACACAGGAGAGAAAGGTTTTCTTGTAAAGTGTGTTGATCAGCATTCTCATTGAGTTTGGTCTTGAAAAAACACATGCAGGTCAACATGTGATAAAACATTTTCTTGTGCAGTCACTGGATCAGTATTTTTATAAAGGTCCACTTTAAAAAAAACATATTTGAATCTACACAGGAGAGAAGCAGTCTTTTTTTGTGAAATGTGTGAATCAGAATTTTTGCAGAATTCAACAATTACACACATGAAAAAAAAGATTTTCTTGGGAAATATGTGATCAGTGTTTTCACAAACATGAGAAAACAATTTAGAGAGAAAAAGCTCAGTCTTAATTCTATGAAATAGCACTTCTCAATATTTTCAAAGAGGAATTATTTTTAAGATCAACACCTGCTATATTTATGTGTAGTCTCTGTGAGAATATATATATATATATATATATATTTATTTATTTAAGTATTAGTTATATTATTTTAGATTATAAATGGAAAATTTCTGGACAGAACCTGCAAAATGACAATGTAAATTTTATGTGCATTTGTTTAACTTTTCTAAATCTCCTGATTTTTCCATTGAAGTATTCTTATACTTCTCCAAACAAACTTTGTATTAATATAACAAGATAAATATGATAATGAACTCGGAAAGTAAATATTTGTCATTTTGTTGCTTAGTAAATACTCTGAAAGGAATTCAAACATTTAGGTAAAACAAATACGCTTGACATTGTGGACCTCCCTGGCCTGATATCATTTTGAATATCATTTCAACCTTCTTTAAGTGATTTAGTCCATTTATAAATGTCTTATTGACTAAAACATGCTTCTCTGTACACATCACACATTATTCAGTAAATTTCTCATGGTTTTTTTACTCCTCAGCCTCCAAAAATATATTGGCAGACCTCTGTTTGTTCTGTTGCTGTGTGACAAGCCTCCAAATAGATATTTTATGTGCACATTGCAACTGTTGAGAGTATAAATCTGCAGTGTGTGTGTTTGCAGTTTAAAAACACAAAATGAATAATACCACAGAGATTCCACCATACACTTCTTCCATAAAGATCTGTTTTTGCGGGTGGGCTGCAGAGATTCATGTCAAGTTTTTGTGTTGAACATTGTCATAATAGATCAATTTTTCATTACCTGTAATTATATTATTGAGAAAGATGTAAAAAAAAAAACTTGTTGACATGGATATCTATCTAATCTTCCTTATTGAACAGGAGTCAGATGACAGCAATGAACAGGAAATGATGTATTCTCTAAAAAATGAGGAGTAGACTTTGTCTTCCAGACTGAATTGAATCCACATCTTCCTGAATGCAAAACACACAACATGAGCGTGGCATGGACACAAGGTTTGATTTCCGACCCTGGATGTTATATGATTGTCCAGACTATGTCTAACGGTTTTTGATTTGGGTAACCAGAAGCTGCATCAATAGATAGAGTCCAGTTGAGAACGGGAATGTTCGAGTTGCAGTGTGTACATAAGGAACCTATCAAAGATTTGAGGAGAGAAAGAGAAAGTGAAGAAGAGAAAGAAGGAAAACTGAGACACCACATGCACCTGACCAATTGAGAGTAGAAATTTTAAATTACTGTAAAAAACCACATTCTTCTCATTAAGAGTAGGTGGAAGCCAAATGCCTGCTGACTTTTCCTAACTTTTTCATGTGGCAGCAGCTGCCCAGTCAGCTGGGGCTGTAGAATACAACGACTGCGCCTCTGCAGAGGACCCCTCTGACTCCCAACAAATGTCCTGGATATGATGCAAAACAATCTGACGGTGAGGTTCCAGTGATGCTGGAGCTTTGGGGAATGCATAGCAGCCCTTCATTGTCATTGCTCCCAGATTCACTCTGACCCAGAATGCTGGCACTTGATAGGGCCCTATCTATGGGTTGAATAGAACTAAATTGTATACTTATGCTAAACTGAATTGTTTGAATTAAAACTGTTTGACTAAACTGAATAGCTTGAAATAGAAATGTTTTTGGCAATTAAACTGTACTTACATTTAAACTGTGTACTTATGCTAAACTGAATTGTTTGAAATGGAACTGTATTTATGCTAAACTTAATTGTTTAATATAGAACTGTTTCGACATTTAACTGTGTGTAAGCAAAATCTATAGTTATACTAAACTGGATTAGCTTTGAATGACCTGAATAACTTGAAATAGAAATATTTTGACAAACTGTCTACTCACGCTAAACTGAATTGTTTGAAATAGAACTTATTATTTAGTGTGAAAATGAAAACCAAATTTGGACTTTGGCTATAAAAACTACAAATTTTCTGTGTTGTTTCTAGAGCATTTTTGTTATTCTTAAATACCCACAACATTATAAGTTGAATATACCCTTTCAGTTGCTTCGTTTTAGGGGCGTGAGATCATAGATAAAATTATGAAGTGAACTTGCACTACTGAAATAAAAAGGACTAATGAAGGGACTCTTTAATCAGGTGATTATTGGTTGTATTTAAAACATTGGAAGTTTGTAACGTCTAGTGATAATTTGCTGTTAAAAAACAGATATTATTTATGACTCACCTAATTGTGACAATACACCTGCTGGCCGACCCCCACTATCTCAACCTTGTAAAGCACTCAAGGCCATCTGATCATCTAGTGATTTCTCTCATCTCCCGCCAGGGGTATTTCACATTTCTTTATCAACACACAAACACAACATACACAACTGAGAGGGTGGAAGAAAAGAGAACAAACAAACACGGACTTAGGTTACCTCCAAGTGCAAGAAGGGAGAATTTTATGACACTTTTGTGTAGCTTTCTGTGCATCTGTAGGCTATTGCGAGCATGTATTCAAACGAAATTCTCACAAGGCCACCAGGAATGCTGACTCATCCTTTCATGTTGGCCAACCCCGCCTCTGATTCCACAGGTCCTTGCAGTCGCCTTTCTCTGACCGTTGGCTTCCCCCAACTTCTATTGACAGCTCCCTCCTGTTGACTGCCCTGTTCTGTTCTGCTCTGGGACCTTCCTTCCCTCATCTTCTTCCAGTCTCATGGGAAATCTCGCGTGCAAACCCTTTATGTGGGTTTCGCACCAAAACAGACAAAGGGATCCTCTGACTGGCACCCACACCCACAGAAACAAATGCCACCCATCGTGTCACACAGTAACAACAAAATTGTTTTGAAGGTAAATTTTCTTTAAAGATCCTTTTTTGCCAAAGTCAAAGTTGAAGGAAATTATTGGAAAACAACTGATCGAAACCATGTGAACTGCTTCAAAGATTTGTTTATGGCACAGTTGCCATGATGGTTAATTATTTTATTGCCTGATTTGGTTGAGCCACAAGTTTTTCAGTTGCATTGGCTGAGCTCTTTGAGCGGAAATGTAAGTCAAATTGGAAAGCAAGTACTTAATGTTAAACACAGGAAGGCCAAAATGTAAACAAAATGGATTCATATCTTGTCTGTGACAGGTTTGAGTGAAAACAGTGAATTTTGGACATGTGAGAGATGACACAATAATTTAGCAAGATGACATCACTCCCGTCTCAAATGTCTTATGTGTAATTTATCTTATCTAGTGTTTCCTTCTATTGTATTTAATTTTAGCATATCATGCATAAAGTAATGCTAATATTGGCTTTTGGTGAGTGAGAATTTGACTAAATATCTTGTCTACCTCCAAGTTTTCCAGGGAAGTCCATGCGATGTGGTGGCTAAAGTGCTTGACAGCAGCCTTGAAGCAAACAAGTTCAATCTCCAGTCTTGCTATTACATTCACTTTTGAACTAATACCCTTGGGAAAGTTATGCACCCCTTATCTTCTCAACTTTGGATTAAATAGGTCCACCCTGGTTTCAATCCCAGGTCGAGTCATACCAAAGACTTTAAAAATAGTACTTGATACCTCCTTGCTTAACACTCAGAAATATAAGGTACATATCAAGGGTAAAGAGGAGTAATCCAGGGAAAGGTGTAGCACCCTCCCCTACACTTTGGTGTAGTAGCTATTGAAAAGGGAGCCTTTTGGTTGTCCTTGACTACGGTTGCTTACTTTACTTTTTACTTTACTACTGTTCTACAAGGATGGCATTGGCATTGAATAACCCATGAAGGTTATTATACCATTAAATAAAGAAACCAATTTCCAAGCTTCCCAACTTGTAGATAGATTTTCATTTGAGTTCATGAACATGCAAGTTTGAAATAATTTGAGAAATGTTTCTGAAATATAAAATTTCTATGAATTGAATAAGTTTGCTAAATATTTTTTAATAAAATATTTAAAAATTTTTGTTTTGTTTTGTTTATCACATATTTTGACATAAAAATGATTTTATATATACTAATGTTATGTTAAATTTTTAAATCTTTACTTATTAAACACTTCTTGAAGAATGTTGGAAATTTTCCATCACTTGACAATTGAAGTGTTTTTAAAGTATTTGAATTATTGTAGTTACTAAATCAAGAATTTTTGCTTGGTGTATAAATTTTCAAATATTTGTTGAATTTAGGTAAATATTTGTACTATTTTATATGGTTGATTTTAACAGTATATCAATTCATCTCTGGTTCTTTTATGGTTAAAGCTTAGGGAATTATTTTCTTTGTATATTAATATTTATACTTTTTGTGCAATTGTTTCTTAAGAGTTTTTTATTTTTTTAAAACACATTGATATATTCATTTCTAATACAAATAAATAGTACATGGTTGTATTTTTTTGAGTAATTATTTATACCTAATATTCATTTGTTAGCATATGGCACCACAGTCATCTGGGGCTGTTGAATACACTAACTGTATCTCTGCTGAGGGTAAGACCCCCCCCGCCAAAAAAGTGTCCTGATACAAAACTATCTGATGGTGAGGCTCCAGTCTTGGAGTTTTAGGGAATGCAGAATATCCCTTCATTGCCATTACTTCCAGTTCCACTCTAGCTCAGAGTGGTAGCACCTGATAGGATGCTATCTATAGGTCCAATAGAACTGCTTGTCACTTAAATTCTGTGCAAAAAAATGACTTATGCTAAATTGAATTGTTAGAAATAGAACTGTTTGATCATTTAACTGTTTGTAAACAAATAACTGATGTATAAGCAAATTGTTAGTGATACCTTTAACTGTGTGCCTAAATTGAAATATTGGTATAACATAGCAATACTTGGAACCATTTGACTGTGTGCAAATGAATGAATTGTGTTGAATAGAATAATTAGTGTTAATAGCAATACTTGTAACCATTAAACCATAAAGAAATGGTAGAAATACTTGTGTGAAAACAAATTATGGTTGGTTGTTTGGGTTTTATGGCATATCAACTTTTGTAGGTTATTCAATGTCAAATCTATTTTTATAAAAATAATCAGTTCTATTTCAAACAATTCAGTTTAGTATGACTACACAGTTTAATTGTCAAAAACGTTTCTATTTCAAGTTATTCAGTCTAGTCAAACAGTTGTAATTTAAACAATTCAGTTTAGCATAATTACAGTTTTTATGTCAATTCTATTTTATGTCAGTTCTATTTCAAATGATTCATGCCCAGTTGGCTGGGGCTGTGGAATACACTGACTGCTTCTCTGCAGAGGGGTAAGACCCTACTCAACGAGTGACCTGGATATGACACTAAACAATCTGATGGTGAGGTTCCAGTGATGCTGGGGCTTTGGGGAATGTGGAGTACCCCTTCATTGCCATTGCTCCCAGGTCCACTCTGGCCCGGAATGGTAGCACCTGATAGGGCCCTATCTATGGGTTAAATAGAACTAACAGCATACTTATGCTAAACTGAATTGTTTGAGTAAACTGAATAGCTTGAAATAGAAATTTTTTTGACGATTAAACCGTACTTACATTTAAACTGTGTACTTATGCTAAACTAAATTCTTTGAAATGGAACTGTTTTTTGACATTGAAACTGTACTTACACTAAACTTATTTGTTTAATATAGAACTATTTTGACATTAAGCTGTGTGTAAACAAAATCTGTACTTATACTAAACTGAATAGCTTGAAATAGAAATGTTTTTCACAAACTGTACTTACATTTAAACTGAGTACTAATGCTAAACTGAATTGTTTAAAATAGAACTATTTTCATAAAAATGGATTTGGCGTTAAATAATCTACATAGGTTGATATGCCATAAAACCTAGCCAACCAACCAATCAACAAAACAATTCAGTTTAGCATAAGTATGCAGTTTAAATACCAAAACAGTTCTATTTCAAGTAATTTGGTCTAGCATAAGTATATCCTTAGTTCTATTTAACCCATAGATAGGGCCCTATCAGGTGCTACCATCACTGGAACTTCACCATTAAATTGTTTAGTGTCATATCAGAACACTCATTGGAGGAGGTCTTACCCCTCTGCAGAGGTGCAGTCAGTGTATTCTACAGCCCCAGCCAACTAGGCAATACATAGTTAAATATAAAAACAGTTTTATTCCAGATAGTTTAGCATAAGTACGCAGGTTACATGTCAAAACAGCTCTATTTCGAGCAATTCAATTTAGCATAAGTACGCAGTTTAAATGTCAAAACAGTTCTATTTTAAACAATTCAGTTTAGCATAAATACGCAGTATAAATGCAGAAAAAGTAAACTCTTGAAACCATAGTTTAGTTCTATTTGACCCATAGAAAGGACCCTTATCAGGTGCTACCACTTTGGGCTAGAGTGGACCTGGGAGTGATGGCAGTGAAGGAGTACTCTGCATTCCTCAAAACTCCAGCATTACTGGAACCTCACAATTAGATTGTTTAGTGTCATATCCAGGACACGGGGGGAGTCTTACCCCTCTACAGAGAAGTAGTCGGTGTATTCTACAGCCCCAGTCGACTGGGCAATAAACAAATTAAATCTCACAAACTTGTTACTAGTAATATGCGCTGGTTTTTAAACCTTGCTGTTCCCTACAGTTAAGGGGGAAAGTGAATAGGGAGTAAATCCCTCAGAGAATTTTGCTGCTCTGACGGACCTCTCCAAGAGAAATATGCTGTTATCTATATCTGTGAATTTGTGCTGTCTCGACTTTAACCATGAGGTATCTATCAGAACTGTCCTGCTGTGCTGTATTCTTCTGAGAGAAATAAGCTGTTGCCTATGTAAGAGAATTTGTGCTGTCTTGACTCAGACCATGAGGTGTTCAATTGAATTTGCTGTCCTATTTAAGTGCTGAAAGGATTGCTGAACGAATCCCCATGTGTCTACATTATTCGCTGTATTCTTGATGGAAAAGTGAACAGGTTTTCCTAATAGATATTATTCGCCTAAGAGATTCTTCCAAATCTTTTTTTCATTCATACCCCCCCCCTATCTTTTGAGTTGTAAGTACTAGCACGTTTGTTGGTTGAAGACAAATCAGTTACTTGTAAATCATGAGTGACCCTGTATTTTTTCGAAACAATTGTATCATTGTTACTTGATTCAGTTGTTTTGACTGGTCACTAACATAGCAATTACTTTTAGCAACTAGTGTTTTTCTTCAAAACTTTGTACCCCTTTTTATTCATTTTTATTTACTTGGTAATAAATAGTTCTTAGTTGTACGCATGAGGCATGTTTGTCTTTTTATTTTTCCTTTCTTTTTTTTCCCAAAGTGCTATTTTATTTTCCCTGAAAGGGTTCGTTTTTTTTTTTTTAATGAAAATTGATTCTTTTAGTATTGCTATTTAACACTAATTATTTTATTCAATACTTCATTCATTTGCTCACTGTCAAATGGTTCGAAGTATTGTAATGGAAACCAATATTTCAATTTAGGCACACAGTTAAAGAATTTCAGATACTGCTATTTAACATTAATAATTATATTCAGCATGACTTGTTTTCACACAGTTAAATTGTTCCAATTATTGCTATCACTAACAATTTGATTAAACATCAGTCATTTCATCAAACCGTTCTATTTCCAACAATTGAATTTGGCATAAGTCTTTTATTTTCACACAGTTTAGATAACAAACAGTTTTCTTTGACCCGTAAATAGGGCCCTGTTAGGTACTAACACTCCAGGTAATAGTGGAACTGGGAGCAGTGGCAATGAAATGTTACTGCTCATTCCCCAAGTCTCTAAGGCAGAACCCTTGCCATCAGATTGTCGTATCCGGGACACTTGCTGGTAGTGGAGTTTTATCCCTCTGCAGAGATGCTGTCTGTGTGTTCTGCAGCCCTGCCCGACTGGACTGAAAGGGTAGAGTCAATTTTGTTACCTGTTGGATTTAAAAGGAGACAACTGCTACTGAGGAAAAACACAAATGACATTTCGGCACCCCTTCATTTTTTCAGCACCCATCTTGATAGCAGTAATGTCACAATCTTGGTAAATTATGAATAGATATGGTGTTAATGTCTCTCTTTGCAAGACTCCAGCGACATATCAAAGAAGTCAGTGTCACCATCGAAATTGCTCATAAGATAGGATACCATATGCTAGAAGTATTTGGTTCATCTTCTCTGAATGTATAAAAGAAGCTTTCGAACTGCACAGATGTAATTACTGCCCGCTCTCCTTTTAGCAGCAGCATCACGAATCCATGAGGAAAGCCATCTAATTTATGGACCTCTTGAATCTATTCTCTTAGCCCAAGGGTTCCCAGTTGAATATGAATTAGATGAATTCAATCCACCTCACACAGGAACAACTTTACGTCACCTCCAAAACTGGCTATGTCGAGTGCGATGCAAAATTCCGCTCAGACATGCAGCTACTTCATCCCTGGGCAACATTTTCTGGAGACGTGATTCTCTCCCCAAACAACCAGGACCACACATTCATGGACGTCGACAACGTTCCTGTCCTTAACCAGCAAACATGACTTTTGCTACACCTATGGCGACCATAAATCACTCGCACATTCAACAATGCCTTAACCAAGCGACGCACATTTCACCCAGGCAAATAACTGCTAAAATTCCTTTTCAACTCCATAACTATTTCCTTCCTTCCTTCCTTCCTACGAGACTTGCAGCATAAACGTAAACCCTTTTCCATGCAGTTATTAAACCTATCATAAAAACTTTTCGACGTCATGGTTAATCTTCCTTTATTAACAACGACATTTAGCGAGGAAATAACAATGTAACAACACATATAACAATATTTCTTCACTAAACTTCACTTCACTTCTCTTCTCTTCTCTTCTCTTCTCTTCTCTTCTCTTCTTTCCCGACTTACGTGCTTCAACTCAAAAGTCGGTTCTCCACTGGACTCCATCTATTTATTGACGCGGCTTTCCAACATCCGGGTACCCGAATAAAAAACTGTCCGAGCAATATGGTCAGGACAATCATAAAACATCCGGGCACCTGGATTAAACCTTGCGTCCGCGCCACGCTCGAGTCGCGTTTTGTTTTTGCATTCAGAAGGACGCGGGTTCGATTCAGGAAGGCAAGACAAAGTCTACTCCTCTTTATCAAAGTATAAGGTAAGTCCCATTCAATGCTGCCATCCGACTCCTGTTCTCTATCACAATTAGATTTAATTTAATTTATAAATTTGGTGCAAATCACTGAGCTTTATTTATTTATTTATTTATTCATTATTCATCTGTTTATATTTTACTATTATCTAAAAAAAGGTACCAAGATTTTGTAAATGATCATATGCTTTTTCTTCATTCTTTAAATATTCACACATAATATATTTTTGCCCATTCGGCTGGGGCTGTAGAATACTCCGACTGCTTCTCTGCAGAGGAGTAAGGCCAGCCACAACCACCCGACGAATATCCTGGATATGACACTAAACAATCCGATGGTGAGGTTCCCGTAATGCTGAAGCTTTGGGGAATACGGAGTACCCCTTTATTGCCATCGCCCACAGGTTTATTCTGGCTCGGAGTGTTAGCATCTGATTGAGTCCTATCTATGGGTAAAAAAGAACTAAACTGTGTACTTATGTTCAACTGAAATTCTTGAAATAGAACTGTTTTGACATTTAACTGAACTGTTTTGACGTTTAACTGTTTGTAAACAAAAACTATACTTATACTAAACTAAATTGTTTGAAATCTAATTCGGCGTTAAATGACCCCAAAAAGGGTTGATACGCTGTAAAACTACAAACCAACCAACCAATATTTATTTCGTAAGGTACAATAGATGTCTTTACAGTACATTAAAATATGAAATAAAGTGATTAATTAATTCATTATTATTTTGTTATATTTATTTATATATTTAAAAAAAAGTAGATTAGTGATAACAAGATGAAAATTAATTTAACTATATTTTAACTATAATATTCAAATATATTTTAACTATGATTTAAGTTTATTTATCAATAATTTAAGTATATTTGCTTTTATTTGTTGACTTTTAAAAAAAGTTACTTGACTTGATTTATTGAGAAAAATTGATAACAAAGTAATCCAAGCAAAAGGAGAGGTTTATTGAGAAGCGAAGTCGACACTATTCACTTGAATTGTATGCTGGCGTCTCGAATTGTTAAGTTCATTTCAACCGTTTTTTTTTTTCTTCTTTGTAATAGCAAATCAGTAGTATTAGTAGTAGTGGTGGTTTGGGTGGAAGTAAAGGTATTAATAACAAAAATAGGTACTTATGCATCTGTGTTTAGAAACCCATTGTTAACATAAGGAGGGGGGTGTTTTGTAGCTATTCTGTACTTTCACCAAACAATTTAATAAAAAAAAGATATTGTAACACTTGAATTTAACTTGAAAATACTATTTAAAAATAGCCCGGTACAATAAGTGCATAAGCACCAGTTTTTTTTTTTTTCTTGGCAGAATTGTATCACCTTTTCCACAGATTGTAGTTTGTCGCTTAGCTGCAATAAATTCATGTTGTTTACAATTGTTGGTAACTTTGTGAACAAATTGATTGACTTATTTAATTGCCTGCTTGCTTAAATTTGATTGGCTAGGCGTTTCGGCATACTCCGATTTTTTTTCCGGAAACGCTCGGGAAAGTTCGGCTTTTCCGCCGTAACATAGATGCATAAGTACCCCCAAATAATATTAATAATACTGCTAATAATACTACTGCTAATAATAAAATAAAAATAAGCAATGTTAAATTCATTATTTATTTTATTTTATTTCATTTTTTTAGGTAGATTATCAATGACTGAGTAGAAATCAATTTAACTATATTTTTACCTGTAATATTCAACTATGATTTAGTTATATTTTTTAAAACTCTGAGTATATTTTTCTTTTAACTTACCATTAAGTTTTTATTATATTAGCACACAAATAGGAAGTGTAGTAGTGGTGGTAAAGATAGTGGTAATTTACTAAGCTTTTTGCTTAGATGTAGCACAAGGCCGCATGAATTGGGCACCCAATGAAAATCGAACTCACTCGTGTAGGTTTGCTATTCTACCTTGCTAACCATTATACCACCCGAGGTGGTTGTGGTTGTATTATTATTATTATTTACTCCTTTAGAGTTTTTCACATCTGTATTAGCTGATGGTTTTTCAGTGGAGTTTGAGTGACAGCAAGTCTCCAGGACTCCTCTTAGTATTCTGGCTGATCTCAACAATACTGTATTTTGGATCTGTAGCAGAAGGCATTTTGGTTTGGCGCGCAATTTAATTCGACGCATAATTTCACCCAATCAGGATGACCTATCCTATTCATTCCGGGCCTCCTTTACGGGCAGGAGAAATTTGGTAAGCTGCCAAACACAGAGCTCTTGGCTGAACAACGCCGTCCAGTGCAGACGTCCCCTTGGTCGTACTTGAATAGCAGCAGCAGCATGGACACATGAGGGAACCTATCTAATTTATGGATTCCTTGCGTCTATTTCGTTTAAACCAAAGAATACCAGTTGAATATGAATTAGATACATTCAATAGGCCACCACAGGAACAACTTTATGTCACCCCAAAATTGGCTATGTCGATGCGATGCCTTATTTCCGCTCTCGACACCTAGCTCTCAATTCACCTCTGGACCACTTTAATGGAGACAACGCACGCCTTTCCCCGAATCACCAGACACACAAAACTCATAGTGACTCCAAAGTTCATTTCCTCCAACGGCAAACATGGCTTTCGCTAAACTATGGCGAACACAATCCCTCGCACGTCCGACGATACGCGTTGCTTTCTCAACTCTATCATATCTCCATTTCGTCTCCTTACTCACTACGAGACTTGCAACATAAAAGCAACTAAATATTCCATGCTGCAAATGAAAACTGTTCCTAAAAACACATTTCGACTATCGGCATCTTACTTCACTATCCTTCCTTTATTACCTTAAAAACTTAGCGAGGAAACAACACAACATAAACACAAACACGTCTCAACCTATCCTCGCTAAAACTAACAATATCACTCCAACAGATCGTCTCCACTTGTCCTCTTATTTCCAAGTCCTCCAGGGCCTTTAATAATCCTTTAGTTATTGTGCCAAAAGCACTAATCACAATTGGTACAATCGTCACTTTCATGTTCCGCAGCTTCTTCAATTCTCTAGCAAGGTCGAGGTACTTATCCTTCTTTTCACATTCTTTCAGTTTTATTCTGTGATCAGCTGGGACAGCAAAGTCGACAATTTTGCAAATTCTTTTTTTTTTTTTTTTTTTTTGATTATTATAAGGTTTGGTCTTCTGGCCGAGATTAGGTGATCCGTGTGTATGTCATAGTCCCATAGGAGTTTATGTGTATCATTTTCTGGGACAGGTGCTGGGTTGTGCATATACCATTTGTTAGTGTGGTCAAATTTAAATTTCTAGCCCATTTCCCTGTGGACCCCCTTGCCGACCCAGTCGTGTCTCGTCTTATACTCCTTCTGTGCTAATTTGCTGCATTCGCTCATTATGTGATTGATCATTTCGTCTCTGTCACCACACAGTCTGCACTTGCTATTTTGTAGAGTCTTGTCTATTCTCGCTTTGATATGATTGGTTCTTATGGCGTTGTCCTGTACTGTTATTAGGAGGGATTCTGTTTCTCTCTTAAGGTTTCCTTTTCTTAGCCAGGTCCAGCTTTTCTTGGGTGAGATGGTGTTTATTAGTCGTTTAAGGCGGCCATAGAGTTGTTTTTCCCCATTTTTGTTTCCTAGTTATTGTCATTCCATCGTCCATCGTGTTGTCGGTATCGTTTCTGATGGCTGTAATCAGTCCTCGTTTGTATTTCTGTGTAGTCTTCGAGCCGTTGTATCGATGCGTCAACGCTGTCTTCGATGCTGGCAAATCCTCTTCCTCCCTCTTTTCTAGATACATATAGTCTGTTAACGTCGTCTCTGGGATGTAATGCCTTATGTATGGTCATTAGTTTTCTTGTTCTTTGATCTCTAGCAGAAAGAAAATTGAAATTTTTGTTTGGCGCGTAATTTAATTTGACCATTAGAGTCGCCGAACATTTTCACCCAATCAGGATGACTTATCCTATTCAGCCCGAACCATATTTCCTAGCAACACCAAAAATTGAAGAAAGACCGCCAATCTCTCTCTCGCTCAGAAATCCCCAAAGGGAACGGACGTCTATTCGTCTGTTCCCGAATAGTAGTATCCTCATCAACCACTATGAGGAGAGCCATCAGGTTTATGGATCCCTTCGGTCTGTTCTTCTAGACCAAAGGATTCTAGTTAAAAAAAAACAAAACAAATTAGATGATACACTCTAACAACTAACTACATTCTTTCTTTACTACGAGACCTCGCAGCATACCAGTGTAAACCCCTTACTTCATTCTGCCATTAAAACCTTCCTTCAAAAACCTAACGACGTCTTCGTTCTTCTCCACTACCTTTATTTTCCATCAACATTTAGCGAGGGGATAACTACCAACGAAATACCAACTCAACCAGAGTAATACCAACAAAACCAACTTAAACCTTAAACCAAAAAACCCAATAATAATAATAATGTTATCCCCATCGCTACAAAATGACGACCTTCCTACTTATAAGAACACGCAACCACATATAAAAAAAACAAATTAAATATACTACGGCAAAAATGGAAATTAAACCTAAAAACACAATATAACCTCCTACAGATCCATTTATTTAAGTTCACCTCTAGTCCACTTGAGAAAGGGTCCCGAATATCTAACGAGGGATTATTATTATTATTATTATAACTTGTGAGAATTTTCCTATCAGCTAACGCTGATGGTCTTTCACTGAAGTTTGAGTGACAGCAAGTCTCCTCAAATTTCCAGGACTCTTTTCAGTTTTCTGGCCGATCTCAGTAATTCAGTAGTTTGAATGGTCTCTACCCGTCCTGTTATTTCCAAGTCCTCCAGTCCCTTTATTAATTCTCCGGTGACTGTACAAATAGCATCAATTATAATAGTTATGATTATCACTTTCATGTTCCACAGTTTTTTCAATTCCCTAGCCAGGTCGAGTTACTTAACCTTCTTTTCGCTTTCTTTCAATTTTACTCTTTAGTCAGCCGGGATTGTAAAGTCCACAATTTTGCAAGTTCTCTTTTCTTTTTCTTTTTTGTTGTTGTTGTTGTTGTTGATTATTACAAGATCTGGTCGTCTGACCGAGATTAGGGGATCCGTTGGTTTGTCAAAATCCCAGAGGAGTTTGTGTATCTCATTTTTCAGGACAGATGCTAGGTTGTGCAAATGCCATTTGTTCGTATGATTAAATTTAAATTTCTTGCATAATTCGCAGTGGATTTACTAGCCCACCCAGTCGTGTCTAGTTTTATACTCTTTCTTGGCTAACTTGCCGCATTTGCTTATTATGTGATTGATCGTTTCGTCTCTATCTCCACATAACTTACATCTGCTGTTTTGTTGCGTCTTATCTATTCTTGCTTTCATTTGATTGGTCTTTATGGCGTTTTTGTGCTGCTATTTGAAGAGATTCAGTTTCTTTCTTAAAATTTCCCTTTCTTAGCCACATGCACGTTTTCTCGTGTGAGATATCACTTGTTAGTCGCTTAAAACGTCCATAGAGTTGTTTTTCTTCCCATTTTTGTTTTCTGATTATTTCTGTTCGGTTGGTTCTCGTGTTGTCAGTATTGTTTCTGGTCGTTGAAATCAGTTTTTTTTTTTGTGCTTTTCTATGGAGTCTTCCAGTCGTTGTATCGATGCATCAACGCTATCTTCAATGCTAGCAAGTCCTCTTCCTCCTTCTTAATAATAATAATAATAATAATAATAATAACAATTATATTAAACAAATTTTTATATTTAACAAATTCTTAATTTTTTAAAAATCGTTCATAAAAATGTTTTGTATATATATTTAATTTAGCTGTTTAGAACAAAGTTTTAGAATGTATAGAATATACACTTTTGAGGCTTAAAATAATCAACCCCCAAAAACATAGATAAGAACATTCTAGAAATTTCGGATCAAAATCGGATTAACATTGAAGTTACCCTTTTATATTTTTCAACCAATCAGCTAAAACCACAAAATAACATTCTCGAAAATCCGGCTCAGAAACTAATTAACAGAAAAACATTTGGCTCCAAAATAAATAAGTAATTATACGAATCTGATTGGTAAAGAAATGTCCGCACGCTTGAATTTTAGGACCCGCAATAAAACTTAACAAAATCCTATTTTTGATCTACTTTAATTTCCCAAAAAAGTATAAATAACGAGGAATTTAATTATCTAAGGCATTCCACTACCATATAGAGAAAGGCAAGGACACACAGGACACAGAGCGAAGAAGTATGCGACGCTCTTTTGCCAACAACTGGAACGCGACACGTTGTCGCCAAAGATTATAAAAAACGCACGTGTGAACTTAAGAAAACCAAAGGCTCATACTTACGGTCACAAACATATATACACACACATGCATACACACGCGTATGTAAGTAAAGTCAATTTTTATCCTCTTTACTTCGCCCAACTTTGGACACATTGATTCAATAGACTTTTCCCAACATATACACACACACACACACGGGCGAACAAATCTTTTTTTATTGAACTGGTCATAGCTGTGTTTTCTACATACGCACAAGCACATAACATGAACATAGTATTTTAATTGTTTTGACCATATTTGTTTTTATATTTATTAAATTGTTTGTTTCTTAATATTTGTTGTTGTCACATTCCATTTATTTATGCGCTTGTAAAATTTGTGTGAGGATACGGGATGTTGTCCCGAAGACCTACGTAGGGCGATGAACGATAGGGAGGAGTGGCGAGAGAGGGTCAGGGATATCCGTGCTACAAGCACGATATGATGATGATGATGATGATGATGATGATGATGAAATTTGTGTTGTATTTATGGAAACGAAACCTGAAAGTAACTCCCGTAAACAACAGAAGGTACTTAGTCCTCCACAAATGAATTTGTTGCATATTTTGATAGTATATATATATTGTTCAGCCACTCATACCTTTAAGAACATTCCAATTTCTTTTATAAAATTAACTATCCTGCATGATGTTATTTTCGTAAAGAGTTTTTTTCAAATTGTTTGTTTGGTCATATTTTTTCCACACTTGATTAAATTATACAAACTCGAGCAATATATGTTTAACTGTTAACCTTTTTTTGCATGTAGAGCATAATGAGGATTCTGAGCCCTCTAAAATGATGATGGGTGATGTAGGTGTGGCCTATGTGAAGGTGTGTCTGCACAACTTGTTTTCTTCTGTTTTGGTATTTTATGTTCCATTCTCCAGTGGTAGGTTTTATGTTGTGTAATTTGTTATTAGTGTGTGTATCCCAATGATCTTGCCATTTCTTAAAGATAATTTTATTCACTACCGATTTATAGTCGGTGTAATATTCTAACTAACAAAAGGGAAATAATCTCTGATGCCACAGCGGTTACGGCCCCTACTACAGCCGGGGAATTTGATCATTAAAGGAATATACCAGACATAGCAGCAGATGTTCGTTTTCCCTCTGTCTTTAATCGTCACCCATCTTATCGATTCATCTTGGTAATAGTCAATACCTAGCAAGTATCCATTACCTCAGACTTTACAGTCGGTATATAGCATTTTTGTTGGTGCTATTGTATTTTTTAGAGCTTTTTTGCTTCCGAGTCAGCCCTGTCATTTCCCGGTATGCCAAGTTGGCTTGGGATCCAACAGAATATTATTTCTTTACATCTGGATAAATAATACTGTTTAGTACTTGTCTGGTTAAAGGGTCAGTTATGTTTTTATTTTTTAAAGCAGTAAGTACTGATAAAGAGTCTGAAAATAATGAATTTATTGTGGTTGGTTATAGTTATTAGGTCAAGTGCCAAATTAACAGTAGTTGTTTCGGCACTATATATGGAAGCTATGTTTGTAATTCTTTTCCGTTTTTTATGATCTTTTAGTATGGCAGCGCATCCAACTTTATTTTCGTCTTTTGCTGCATCTGTATATACATAAAGATAGTCTGGGTAGTTATTTTTTATGTTGAGTATTTCGGATTGGTATATGATTGGGTTCGTTTAGAATTTTGGATATTTGGTAAGGTTAATAATTACTTTAGGTTGATTTATAATCCAGGGGGTTTAGAAGATATAGTTATTTTGTGAATATGTGTTGTATCTATGTGGTTTTCTTGTATGATCTTTTTTATCCGTAAACTGATGGGTTTGACGGCCGTTTCTTTTTCCTGAAATTGCTTCGTGAACTGTGGTTGGAAAGTATTACTGAAAGCTGGATTTAGAGGGCAAGATGAAAGTTTTAAGTAGTATTGCAGAGCAAGTTTTTTCCGTTTTAATTTAAGAGATGGTTAATTTGGGAGATGCTATAGGCTCCAAGGGCTAGTTCAAGTCCTTGGTGGTGAATGGTATTTATTTCTTTCAAGTAGGTTTTTCTGGCTGCTCCATAAATAAAGCAGCCATAATCAAGTTTTGATCTGATTAGGGAACGATAAATTTTCAATAATGTTTCTTTGCTTCCTTCCCAATGTGTGCTATTGTTCGGAGTAATTGAATTGTTTTATTACATTTTGTTCTAAAATATTTAATATAGGGAATGAAGAAGTTGCCGTCAAAAATGACTCTAAGGTAATTTGTACTGATCTACAACTGGGATTTTGGTGTTGTCGAATTTAAGTACTGGGTCGAGGGGGAGTTTCCGTTGGTCGTAGAAGTGGACACATTTCGTCTTTTCTTCGGAAAATTTTAGTCCATTCTTCGTGGTCCATTTATGAAGTTTATCGAGGCAGATCTGGAGTTTGCTTTCTATGTGGTTCATGATTTTAGCTCATAACATATGAGGAAGTCATCCACAAACAAAGTACAGTTTGTTCCGCTATTAATGTTTTTAACAATATTATTTATTTTGATACTAAATAGCGTAACAGACCCTACCTTGAAATACACCCATTTCTTGTTCTTTTTCTTCAAACAAGATATTTCTTATTCTGACATTAAATCTTCTATCTTGTAGGAAGATTTTTTTTAAATACAGCCCTTCTACCTTCTAGCCCAAAGTTTTTAAGACCTCTTATTATGCCGTACTTCCACGTTGTGTCATATGCCTTTTCGTGATCGAAGAAAACTGCCACTGGGTGTTATTTTTTAATAGAAGCTTATCTGTTAAATGTTTCCAATCGTATCAGATGATTTATGGGGTTTCTTCTACTTTTAACGCCAGATTGATATTCTGTTATTAATTTATTACTTTCCCGGTAACAAATCAATCTGACATTGATCATTCTCTCTAGTGTTTTGCACACACAACTGCTAAGAGTAATGGGTCTGTAGTTTTTTGCATTTGTATTGTCTTTCATAGGTTTTAGTATCGCTATAACTGGTTTGTTTCCATATTTTACGGTTGTCACCGCTATCCGATATATTATTGAAGATTTGTAGAAGGTAATTTTTCGAGGTTTTAGGTAGGTCTTTTTACGAATTGATAGTGGATTCTATCTTACCCAACTATAGCATTGTGGACTCTGTTGAGGGATTCCTTTTATTCTGTTAGAGAGAAGGGTTGGTTGTAGCTTTCAGTATTTTTGTTTTTTATTTTTATTTTGACTTTTTCTGCTTTTGCTTTGATGATTTGAAAGTTTTTACTTGGGTTTCTGGAAGATAAATTTTGCGAGAAAGTTTCGACTAAATGATTTTGCTATATCTTTCTTGTTTGCAGTGGTTATCAGGGCGGGTTGAGTAATTCTTTTAAGCAAGTTTTGTTTTTAAAAGTAGTATCTTTTGTTTTCTCTATTATGTCTCCTTTAATATCTGGAGGTCAGATCGGTGATCTTTGTCGCTTTTCATTTGCTGATTCAGTCACATTAGAATTTTCTTTGGGTATTTCCTCATTTGTGTTAGCATTTGGTTTCGTTTTTGTAATAGGTTCAGTTTGTTTTATTTCTGTTGAAGAAATCCTTTTTATGCTTTCTTGAAATGTTGGCCATTCATTTATACTCAAATTTATTATTTTTTCTGTAAGTTTTTTTTATACTTATCGATTGGCGTGATGTCCTGGGGTTTTTATTTGTATTTTGAGCTATATTAGCATATGTTCTTGTCCCAATATAGCTTTCAACAATTTTCCTGGCTTCTGGAAAAGGTTTATTCTTTGTGTGCTAAACATGCATTATTTCTTTTTCCCTCTTGTAAAACTCACAGGTCTTTAAAAAGGCAGAGTGTTGTTCATGGCAATTTGCACACTTTACATCTTTGCATTCGCTCTCAGTGTGGTTTGGATCACGTTCACCACACTTCCTAACCACCTGACGTCCTCTGCAAATGTCTTTGTGATGTCCGAATTTTTGACACCTGAAGTACCACAGGGAAGCTGGTATAAATTGCTCTACCTTTTCTATCGTATAACCAATCCTGATTTCTTTCGGTATTTCAGGCTTATCAAAAGTCAGTACATACGTGTAAGTGTGTTTTATTTCATTGTTTCTTCGGATGGTGATTCTCTTATATTCCTTAACACCCTGCTTCTGAAGTTTCATTTCAATTTCCTCTAGTGTTGCAAATGAAAGTTCTCGGACTTCTTATTACGCCTTTAGAGGTATTCAATCTTTTTTGGATACCTTTTGCATTTGATGTTGCAAAACTTCCATTTTTAGTATGTTTTCGGCATGTTTTTTTTTTGTTTAAACTTCTACTAGCAGGTTACCTTTCCTAGGTTTTTTGACATATAAGATAAAGGGTTGGGAATTATTCTACCAGAGCAGATTGAGTAATATGCGGGGATTTAGGAATTAACAGTGAAACTCCCAACCGGATATTGACTCGTCGGCTGCCAGATACAAAATGTATAAACGCGTCGCCACGCATAAGGCTCCACGCATCCATCCGGTTAAAATTAGAAAAAAGAAAAATAATAAAATGTAAAGTAGCCAATTGGAAGCGGTCGCGCCAAAATTAGAAGGATTTTGGAGGGGCGAATTTGGAGCCGGTGAAGAGAGATAAATACTCAGGTTTTCTGTGAACCGACCTCTCTTTTCGGGTAGTGACGTCGAACCGACAACACCGATTTTACTGTCTGGTGTTTTGGACACCACGCTATGTTTTGGGACGTAGCGTTGGTTAGTCCATTCACCAAGTAAATAAAGGAAAGTATGGAAGAAATGTTTTCGTCTCTTATCTGTTTTTATCTTCTCTTTTTGCATATTTCTTTTGGACTTTCTTTGGGTAAGGCATTGCACCGGCCAGTCAACGTGGGGTAAAATAATGTAACCAAAATATGGAGTCAGATATCTTACGGCAACACAGCCTTGCCCTTAGCCACTGACTACCTAAAAACCTTCAAACCCCACAAATACGATCGGGAGAAAAACAAACATATATGAGCTAGAGCATGAAATGACCAGCCGATTGGTCGGATCGAGCCTATCCGACCGCCCGTCAAGCTAAGTAAGGGCCAAAGTGGTGTGTTGTAAGCCATTGACTACCCTGTTGCCTGATCAATGACTGTTCAACCACCAGGGACCCGTCCAAGCGCCTTACGGATCGCCATCCACGGCCAACAGGTGGCCTCATTGGTGGGGGGTCTTACTCTTCTACAGAGGTGCAGTCGGTGTATTCTACTGCCCCAGCCGACAGGGCGAAATTCTAACTAATTTAACTATTTTAACTATAATTTAAGTATAGTTTTTTTACGTGTCATTGATTATATATATATATATGTATGTGTGTGTGTGTAGTGGAAGGAAAATTTCGTATTTTGGTTTGGCACGCAATTCAATTCGACACTTAATTTCACCCAATCAGGATGAACCATCCTATTTAATCCGGATCTCCTTTCCCGAGCAGCAGAAATTGGGTAAGCTGCCAAACACATTCTCTTTAGCTGAACAACGCCGCCCAGTGCAGACGTCTCACTGGCGGCTCTTAAATAGCAGCAGCAGCAGCATGGACACATGAGGGAACCTATCTAATTTATGGATTCCTTGCAAGGAATCCCAGTTGAATATAAATTAGAGACATTCAACATGCCACGCACAGGCACAACTTTATGTCACCCCCAAAATTGGCTATGTCGATGCGACGCACAATTAAGCTGTCAACACCTAGCTCTCAATTCACCTCTGGGCCACTTTAATGGTGACAACGCACACTCTCCCCAAATACCAGACACACGAAACTCACGGTGATTCAAAAGTTCATTTCCTCCAACGGCAACATGGCTTTCGCTAAACTATGGCGAACACAGTCCCTCGCACGTCCGACGATACGCGCTGCCTTTCTCAACTTCCACATAACTCATTTTCGTCTCTATACTCTCAACCTCGCCTACGAGACTTACAGCACAAACACAAACTACATTTTCCGTGCTGCAAATAAAAACCATTCCTAAAAACACATTTTGACTATCGGCACCTTACTTCTTCATCCTTCCTTTATTACCTTACAAACTTAGCGAGGAAACAACTCAACGTAAACACACGCACGTTACAACTCTTCCTCGCTAAAAACAAAATTTCTCCTCACTAAAAAATAATAACAAAACCTCAGGCTAAATATATATATATATATATATACGATTATATATATATATATATATATACGATTATATATATATATATATATATACGATTATATATATATATATATATATATATATATACGATTATATATATATATATATATAATAACCCACCGAAGATGACCCAGACATAAGAAAAATAGCAAGACTCGAACGTCTTCACTTAAAGATTTTTAAAAAAGAAACAATACACGGTATTAAACCATACATGTTAAGAGAACCACTTGCTGCCTCAGTTTAATATATATATCGTAGCTGCTTCTGGTTACTCAAAAAATATAACATCCTCGGTCAGAGGAACGCTAACTTAACTGTGATGTCGGTTATATAACGTAACCCCTAATGTTGTCAATATACAGACTTTTTCGAAATTGATTAGTTTCCCCTGTCATTTCGAAATTAATTCTTAACAGCTTACTTAAATACATCGTATTTAAAACCTCTTGAGTTACAACGAGTTATTTCATTGTAGCTCCGTTTAAAAGAGGATTACTGGCGACTTCAAATATTTCAGGCCTTGACCATTTCTGCAGCCGCCCCTTTCCCTTATAAAAACAGCTACTTAACCAAGTTCTTTGCCTAGTGCATGGCTGCGGGCCTTAGGATCTAAGTGTAGTGTGACCTTTACACATCCAGTCTTTGACTCCTCCCGCGTCGACCTTTTCAGCTGAAATTGATGCTCGTTTCTGATCCTGTACATACGGTCGATCCTAGCCTGGTTGATAAAAGTTCTAGCTATGCCCGAACGTTAGAAGCCCGTGCTTTATCCGGTCCTTCGGTCGATCCAGCTACGTGGCCTAAAACGTTCAAAGTCCACTGCCATTGCCGGCTTACGTTGGCTTGTCGCGATCCCTTCGCAGTGATCCTACCTGTGAAGCAACCAAGTACCAGCTCACTGCCCTTTGCACACACGTCTAGCTTGCAGCGATCTTGTTCATTCGCGGTTTTGATCCTGCTTGAAGTGAACACGTGTTAGGCTCACTGCCGAACCTTTCCTTCGCAGACTCTGTTCACAGCAGCAGCCAATCCCGATCTCCAACGCAGTCCCTACCGGTGCTGATGACGACTCCAGCTCGCAGCAGCTCCTGTCCTTTCCAGCCTGCAGCTGAACCCGGTTTCCTTCGAACACATTCTTGCCTTCGCTGACGACCTTCCAGCCCGCAGCAAGACCCGGTATCTTTGCTGGCTACGTTCTTGTCTGCGCTGTCGATTCTCCAGCCGCAGCTGAACCTGGTTTCCTTCAACTACGTTTTCGCCATCGCTGACGCCTATCCAGTCCGCAGCCGAAATTGATTTTCTTTGACTACGTTACTGCCTTGTCTGACAACCTTCCAGCCTGCAGCAAGACCCGGTATCTTTGCTGACTACATTCATCGTTCATGTCTGCGCTGTCGATTCTCCAGCCCGCAGCTGAACTCCGTTTACTTCAACCACGTTTCTGCCTCCGCTTTACCAAAGAACTTTTACCCGTCTATCGCATTCGCACATATATATTTTCTCTCTTCTTAGTTGACCACATATATATACACACGCACACACACATATAAATTTGTTATATATATATATATATATATATATAACAAGTTTTTTGAATAAATATAGTGAAATATTTTAATAGAAATTTATTTTCTTCGAAATCAGAGAACAAGATTTTATTATCCCTTGAGGAATATCATCATCATCATCATCATATCGTGCTGGCAGCACAGATATCCCTGACCCTCTCTCGCCACTCCTCCCTATCGTTCATCGCCCTAGGTAGGTCTTCAGGACAACAACCTGTATCCTCACATAGCTGCTGAATGTACGTTCGTGCTGGTCGTCCTGCTTTTGCGCGGCCGTGTGTGGGGATCCATAAGAGTACATCTCTTATGAGTTCATCTCTGCTTCTCCAGCAATGTCCTGCATGTCTGGTTCGCCTAACTTGAATAGTTTTCGTGATAGGGGGCAGTTGGCCGTACAGTTGGTGTCTTGTGGGGTGTTGCTGCCAGGACTTGTTGAGGATTGCACGCAGCATTCTTGTGTAATTGCCATCCAGTTTCTTCTCCAGCCGTTTTGTTAGCGTCCATGTAGTGCATCCATATAGCAGTATCGATGTGACCGCTGCCTGGAAAGAAACTGCGTTTAATTAAATCAAATTGAGTGTTAGTAGGTATTATTTATTTACAAACACTACCGCTCTGCAACAAAAAATATATGTTGCAGTTGAAAACAAAGTGAACCACATATAAAATTAAAAAACGGCTGAGCGGGAGGTTAATACGTAATTATCTCCCTTGACTTTTTAGAAATCATATGCATCGATTGTAGACAAGAGTTATTTTGGTTCAAATCAGAAGCCTTAGACTATTTTTAACTTTTCTAATTTGTATTTGTTTTTGTTGTTTTTTTTATTTAATTTCGTATTTTCCTATTGAAAACAGATCAGACGAAAGGAGACAGAGATAAGTAAGTATGACTTTCTCTTCATTTCTTTGTTTACAAATCGTCAAATATGTTTTGCGAAAAGTCTTACTTCAATTTTTTACTAACGAAGAAAGAAAAATTATGATGAAATATTTCCATATATGCGAAAAAATTGAATCCAAAAAATAAGTAGAAGTAAGCGAATACTTACCAAAAATCTAATCTAAAAAACATCAGTAACTCATCAAACGTAGATGGTCCTGTCTAAAATAAATAAATAAATAAATAAAATAAGATAAAAACAGATTAAAAACAAACAAAAAAATATTGTTTAACATTTCGTATTCAAAACACCTATCTCTGGTCAGGTAATTAGATTTGAAAACTATTTTTATTTTCTAGTTTTAGGAAGGGAAACCTCTTGTTTTCAATATAAATACAACGTCGAAACGATTACTGTCTTCCGTGCGTGTCTGATTATTTTTCGACACTTAAAATATTGAAATAGAAATGACGGTTCTTGATTCACAGAAATATTTGACAAGAACTCTCATTATAAAAATCCTTTGCAATACAGTTTTATAGTAAAAATCATTGTTCAGTGCATTTTTATAGTAAAAATCATTGTCAAAATTTATTTTATAGGAAAATCATTGTCCTATTCGTTTTCTTTTTTTTGGTAAAGTCATTATCCAATTACTTTGTAAAGTAAAATATTTTCTAACACATTTTTAATAAAACCAATATGCAATGACTTTGTATCGTCAAATGAATCTCTAATGCATTTTCATTGTAAAATAATCGTACCTATCCATTTTTATAGTTAAAACCATTTGCAATACATTTTATTGCAAAAAGAAAAAGATGAATCCATTTTTATCGTAAAAATAATCTATAATTCATTTTTATAGTAAAATATGCCAAGTATTTTCGTTGTAAAAATCGATTGCTGTCCATTTTGATTATAAAATTACTGTCCGATGTATTTTTCTGTAAAATCCAATTGCCATATATTTTTTAGAACAAAAATCATTTTCAGTGCAGTTTTATTGCAAAATCACTTCAAATGTTTTTCCACACTAATACAATCAACAATGAATTTCTCTAGGAATAATATTGTCCAATGCATTTTTATAAGAAAATCATTATCTAATGCAATTTTATTGTTAAGTCATTGTTCAATGAATTTTTATGGGAAGTTCATTTCTTATGTTTCTGTATGCTAAAATAATTTCCCACGAATTTTGATTGAAAAATCACTTGCCATGCACTTTAATGAGAAAATCATTTGCAAATGATTTTCTTGTGAAAATAAAGAGGAATAGAAGTAATTTGCAAAAGTCATTTACAATGTATTTTTATTCTAAAATTTCTGTTGAATTTCTATTGTAAAATCATTGGCCATTGCATTTTTATAAGAAAATTATTTAGAATGTATTTTATAGTAAAATCATTTCTAATGCATTTTTATAGTGAATTTATTTCCTATGATTTTGTTTATCTAAATAATTTCCAATGCATTTTGATAGTAAAATCATTCACAATGAATTTCTGATGCACTTTCTCTTAAAAATATTCACAATGCATTGGATTTTTATGATAAGTTCATTTCTTATATATACTGTGGTACCTAACTCATCCATGTTCTCCCTTAGCCCACCTTAATACCAAAATCGACCTTCTGCCAGATCTTTGACTTTATAGTTACCAACCCCACTCCCACAATGCCTCTTATTTCCAGTCTGCACTCTCATAAAAAAAGTCTCACTTTCAGGTGCCACTCTTTCTCTGCCCACAGGGTAAGTGAAGTTCCATTCTTTTTATTTAAGCTACACGCCCCCATGATCTTAAGATCATTTTACATGATGTAGTCTCACATACAAATTGGCACATTGGGCTCTCTTTGTGGTCTTTGCGTTGGTAAGTTTTCATTTCTCTCGTCTACATGTTCATCTTCCATACCATCATTGTTTGCATGTATTACTTGCCTTAGATCCAAAATATGCCGTGGCATTCCATCAACTATTAGGTTGTCTGGTGATTGGATCCTCATCACCACTCCTCTCCCCCACTGCATCGTGCACCAGGTGCTTGGCAGTTTCACCTAAACCTCTTCCCTTATTTGGATTCTGGGTGGCCCGTCTTTAACATCTATTATTATTTTTTGGGCGTCTCCCCTCAGAGATTAAAATTAACTGTTGTAGTACTGTCTCCTTTCTTTGACCGACCTTGGGTGCCATGTTATACTAGAATGTGGCCTCGTTTGGTGTAATCCCTCTTTCGGCTATTGCTTTCATGGTTTGTTGATGTTGCTCTACTATTCCAGTCTCCCTGTAGGCTGCTCTATAGTACCTTCAAATGTTCTATTTTTCAAACAGTGTTTGGAGGATATCTGAGTGGAAAACTGTGCCACTGTCCATTATCACTTCTGCCACTGGACCTCATTTGAGAATTACCTTCTCCAGGTCTTCCGCAATCACAGCTGCCATTTCTGCATGCAATTCCCTCCATACCACCAGTTTCCCAGTTCCACAGTTAATCATCGACAAGTTTGCACCTCTGCAATAGTGTGTTATATTGATGGCTAACCTTGTCCAATTGGTTGTAGTTCCAATTTCACCAGGATCATGTATGGTTGGAGCAGGGTCAATTGATTGAAATCTGATACAGTTCTTAACCACCCTCCAGACTTTCTTCCTTTTTATAAGCGGGTCGACTTTTCTTACTAAATATAGAGTCCTATCCACACCCATATGGTGCATACAATGCAACTCTTCTAATTCTTTGATCCCTAGACAGCCTATTGAGACCACGTTCTCCTCCTTGACCAGCCACTTTTTATTTACTTGCGTTAGTTCATCCACCCTTGTTTTCCTCTGAAGGTACAAACATTGCTTTTATTTTTAATCCAAATTCAGCTATCAATTGTCTCTGTATTTCTAGTCTTCACTTTATTATCATTTCTCCAGCACCTTTTGTCCATATTCTTCTGCTCTCTTCCACAATTGAGTTCACCCAACTTAGCACTGTGGCTGAATCAGTCCTTACTTCCATCTCTCTTAATCCCCACTTTAAGGCTAAGTTAATGCTTTTAACACAGCTTCTACTTCAGCCACATTAATGGTTATAATCGTCTTTTTTCCACAGCCATACTGCATCTTCCACCACTGATCTTCATGACTGTCCCTATGGTCATACTGCTAGCATCACACTACATGACTCCTGTCCTTGTTTTAGGGATGTGTCTGGTCCCTGTCACAGGGTTCTCTCTTAATACTTTGCCTAAGATCTCTTTTATCATAACAACAGTTTCCTCATCAACTTTATCGTCCCAGTCTATCCCACTTGCTCTTCTCTTTACATAGCTGCATGCTGGTCTCTGCCACCCAGCAACAGGATAGTGTTTCAACAATTTGCCAATGACCAAAAACAATTCCCACCTACTCATATCTTCAGTTACCTGTGGAATCTCATAGCCCCTTTTGATCACCAGTTCACTGTTTTTTCTTTTATCCATTTTTAAGGCCCAATGCTGCTCCTCCTCCAATGGTTCTAGTGACTTTGTTGTTTGTTCAAATTCTTTCAGATGATCAACTACCTGCTTTGTCAATACCTTCATCACATCTATTATAATATTGTCAATATACGATACTGTGGCCTCTCTCATCTTATTGCTCTTCATTAACACAGTTTTTATAACTGCTGCCATAATTTTTAGAGCAGCATTGAGTCCAAGTCCTAATCAAGTCAGGCAGTAAGTTTTCCCTTTATAGCGCAGCATGCATCACTATAGCCTCTTTGCTTCATGTAACTATAAGTAGGCTGAATTAAGGTCCTCTATCGTAGTTCCTCCCGCCAACTGTCTCTATTTTCTCATCTTTTCATCTTAGGCATCAATTATGTTGCTACCACTATGGCTCTCGAAATGTTTGCTCGCGAAATGTTTGCTTGCGAAAGTCCATTACTTGTCTGACCTTTCCTTCCATCGCTTGGACCACCGCCATCAAAGGTAACACCCCGTTCACATCACCTCTCTATGGTAGGAGAACACCCTCCGCAATACAACCTTTTCATCTCTTTCTCTTATTCCATTCTTTCTCTGTTCTCCAGGAAAGTTTTGTAACACTCCACCTTGTTGTCTAGCACTGGAGACTCTCCTTTCCAGTGCCATTCTACAGTCCACTTCTTGCGGTCAAACTCTGCTTTAAAATATTTATCTTCAATTTTGCAATAGTTTAGCTCTTGGGTAGCTACAGCACAGTGTGTCTTTCCGAACTTAACTTCGCCATTTTTCACCATCAAACCTCTCAGTTCACAAATGACATCCATTCAAATAATTATGTCTGTATCATTAATTATGCATTCAAAGAAAATCTCTTTTGTTGTTAACCTTTTCCACCTATCTCTACCTGCCTGGTTCCTCTGCATTTTACCTCTGTTCTGTCCACTGCTTGTATAATGGTTCTACTCCCACCATATCCACAAGCAAGCTTGGGACTGAGTAGAATAATAGTACAGCCAGTATCAATAAGGGCCAGTACTCTTGTGCCATCCACTAGCACCTCTATGATTGGAAGAGATCTGTACTGCACCTTCACTATGTTGAGGGTGCAGCTGCTGGTGTAAATGCTCCCCCTTGCTCATTCCCCGGAATGTGCCCAAACTTCTTACAATTTTAGCACATGATTTTAGTTTTTATAGTACCTTTCGATCTCTGAATCAGTGTGCCCCCTGACATCTGTCTGTTGGTTTTTTGCTATGTGTGACTGCTTCCACCGTTCCAGAATCCAGACTTCGTGTTCTTTTCAATACTCTGGCAGTCAGTATTAGATCTGTGATTTTGATTTTGTTCATGCTGGTTGATTGTTGTAGTGTCATTGATACGCTATCCGAGAAGCTCATCACAAAAGCTAACTTTACCGTTTGGTCCAGCCCTCTTCCTATGTATCCTGCCAGTCTCTTAATATTGTTGGCATACACATCTATTGACTCATCAGTTCATTTAATCTTTTTGAGTTTCTCATATGCCTCAAAAGGTCCTTCCATGAATGTCTCACCTTAATTATCTCCTCATCCTGCTGATCTTCCTTACTCATCTCTAAGTAGAGAGCAAGCACGTTGCGCTCCAGAAAAAGTGGAATAAAGCTTGCCAAGTTGGAGATCTTTTGAAGTTTAGCTTTTTAATCTATGCCATCGAATCTCCTTCACCATTAAATGGCTTAATCATCGCTTTTGCCAATTTATTCATTTCTCTCTTCTCTTTTTATTTTTTGTTTGGCAAAATAGCTTGAGATATCAAATTCATCTACATTTACTCTTAGCTCGCCTTCACGCAAAAATCGTCCCCCCTTCACAGATCTTTGGCTTTTTAATTCCCCTACCCTGCCCCCAGAATGCTTCTTATTTCAAGTCTGCACTCTTATGAAAAAAAAAACAAGTCACTTTTGGGTACCACTCTTTCTCTGGCCATGAGGTAAGTAAAGTTCCATTCTTTTTATTTAAACTACATATACTAAAATATTTTCCAAAGAATTTTGATTGAAAAATCATTTACCATGAACTTTAATGAGAAAATAATTTGCTGTTGAAATAAAAACCCTTTGCAAATAATTTTCTTGTGAAAATAAAGAGAAATAGAAGTTATTTGCAATGGATTTTTATAGTAAAGTAATTTCCAAAATTTTTTATACAAAAATTTCTCATGTCTTTTTATAATAAAATCATCTCCAATGGAATTTTATAAGAAAATTATTTAAAATGTATTTTGATAGTAAAGTCATTTATATTGCATTTTTATGGTGAATTCGTTTCCAATGTTTTTGTTTGTTAAAATAATTTCCAATGCATTTTGATTGTAAAATCATTCACAATGTATTTCTAATGCACTTTCTCTTAAAAACATTCACAGTGCATTATTAAGGTGTAATAATCTCAAGACTATTCATTGATAAATTTTTGTCCAATGCAGTTTTATCATAAAATCATTGACACGTACATTTTTATTGTTAAATAAGTGTCCCATGCATTTTTATAGTCGTTTTCCAATGATTTTCTATCATAAAATCATTGTCTAATGTATTTTTGTCATGAAATCATTGTCCAATGCATTTTAAAAGTAATTTTCTATTAATTTTATAGTAGAAAGCATATGCTATTCATTTTTATAAGAAAATTATTTGCCATGGACGTCACGTGAAATTGTTTCCAACATTTGTTCTTCTATACTAAAACAATTTTCAAGGTATTTTCCTAGTATAATCATTGTTTGATAAATTTTTTATTGTTAAATCATTGTCCAATGCATAAAAGTAAGTAAAGTTAGCAACCATAGTCGAGGGTGACCCGAAGGCTCCCTTTTCGATAGCTACTACACCAAGGTGTAGGGGAGGGCGCTACTCCATTCCCAGGATTGCTCCACTTTACCCTTGAACCGTACCTTATAATGCTGAGTGTTAAGCAAGGTGGTATCAAGTACCATTTTTAAAGTCTTTGGTATGACTCGACCTGGGATTGAACCCAGGTCTCCCGGGCCATTGGCGAACACTCTAACCGCTGGGCCAATGCATATTTTATCATAAAATCATCATTCAATAAAATCTATCATAAAATTATTTTGCCCAGTCACCTGATACTGTAGAATACACCGACTTCAACTCTGCAGAGGAGTAAGAACCCCCAAATATGTGTCCTGGATATGACACTAAACAATCTGATGGTGAGGTTCCAATGATGCTGGGACTTTGGGGAATGTGGAACACCCCTTCAATGCCATCGCTCCCAGGTCCACTCTGGCCCAGAATGGTAGCACCTGATAGTGTAATATAATGGCCGGGGGATTTCGTTTTATGCCTTTGGGTTTAGTTAGGCTGAGAACCTTTCGGCTTAGTGCATGGGTTACTTAGGTGCAACATTAAAGCAGGTGTTCACCTGGGTGCGCACGGGGCGGACGTGTCACTCAGAGATGTCACAATAGCCGAGATGGGAAACGGGCTAGGGAGTGCGAATGACATCACGCACCGGAAGCGTGTGCAGGATTTTGAGATTTTAAAAAAGACAGTAGAGTTGAGAACTGGACACCAAACGAGAAGGGTTGACTTTTGCTTGCTCGCGGAGGCCTTGGGCAGGTGTCGCACGAGATGCGGGGGGGCAGATTAAAAAGCCAGAATAGAAAGAATGTGTATCTCTTTCCTTATGTTGAAGAACCTTTAAACTCAAAGGTTATAAAAAGTTTCGTACCTGAACTGAGAAGTCGTTTCATGTTTTTCGAATTTTGAGATCCTATTTTCTATGTATATATATATATATATATATTTGAACATTACATGTCCATTTCGCGTAGCTGTATCTGGCTATGGTACAATAGGGCCCTATCTATGGGTTAAATAGAACTAAACCACATACTTATGTTGAACTGAATTGTTTGAATTAGAACTGTTTGTCTAAACTGAATAGCTTGAAATAGAAATGTTTTTGACAATTAAACTGTGTACTTACATTTATACTGTATACTTTATGCTAAACTGAATTGTTTGACATAAAACTGTTTTTGACATTGAAACTGTACTTATGCTAAACTGAATTGTTTAATATAGAACTGTTTTGATATTTAACTGTGTAAACAAAATCTATACTTATATTAAACTGTATTAGCTGAATTAGAACTGTTTGAATAAACTGAATAACTTGAAATAGAAATGTTTTTGACAATTAAGTTGTGTACTTATGCTGATCTGAAGTGTTTGAAACAGAAATGATTATTTGTTTAAAGATAGATTTGGCATTAACCTACAAAGGTTGATATGCCATAAAACCCAAACAACCAACCAACCATAAAATCATTGTCCATTGCATTTTTTGTTTAATCACTGTTGAATTCATTTTCATCATAAAATAAATGTCTTAGACATTTTCATTATTAAATCATTATCAAATGCATTTTAACATAAAATTATTTCCAGTTGTAAAATCATTTTCCAATGGATTTTCATCTTAAAATCATTGTCTGAGACATTTTTGGTAAAATTTTAAATTCAAACTCATTAAGGTTCACTGGGGAAAATAATTTTCTTGTAATTTTAGTTATTTGAATTAAGTAGACACTCAGTTCACTGTAATTTTCTTTACTTTTGAAAACAGTTACTTTATATTTTATAAGGGCGTTCACTTTTACATTTCAATTTAATGTAGAATAATCACCCATTTCAAGAATAACATTAGAAAAGACAACCCAACTGGTTGAATTATTTTATTCTTGTTATTCTTTGGGTAGATGGATTTCCTTTTTTTTTTTAAAAATACTTTCCATTGTGGAATAGAAAATTTTGTAATGTGCTTTTTGCCTTCAGGTGTCTGTATGGGGTTTTTAAGAACATGCTTTCACTTTTATACACTAATCATACCCTTATCATATTTGTTAAATTACATAGATAAAATATATACACATGTACACACTCTCTTATATATACACATACATACTCATACACATATATATTGGTGGACTCCCTATGATGTAATGGCTAAACTGCTGGATTGCAGTCTCAAAGTGAGTGAGTTTGAATTCCAGTCACATCATTACATTCACTTTTGGACTAGTACCCTTTGGAAAGATATTGAAGCTCCTTATGGCTTCGGCTATGGGTTAAATAGTATCACTGTTGATCTTCTACAAGGATGGCTTTGACATTAAATAACCTACAAAAATTGATATGCCATTAAACAAAGAAACCAAACCAAACTATATTTGTATGTCTCTCTCTATATGTATATATATATCACAAGTAAAAATACTATTTGAAGAATTCCTTGAGAGCATTGCATCATACTATATTATATAAGATTGAAAGATATGAACAGACTGATGTAGTACAGTCCCAGAAAAGGTGGTAACAGGACAAAGTTAAATGGGAAATAGTTTCTCTTTAAAATAATTATCAGTAACCTTTCTGAAAGGTTCCTACTTTGCTTACATCACCATGAGATGGCTCCCTTAAAATTGTGAGCCTATTTTAACTCACCTTTTTGGTTCCTTACTGCTGCTGTAGCCAGGGTAGATATAATCAGATAGAGATAGGTAGGTAGGTAGATATAAATCACAAGATCCTTATATCCTTATATTTGAAAATGAAATTTATATTTTGAAAAGTCTCCTTTAAAAGATTGATTCTTAATGTAGCTTTTTACAAGAGATATGAATAATATTCCTTTCCACTTGAAAATATGTTGACTGTCTGCCTGTTATAAAGTACTTAAGAGAGTAAAATTTAAAAATAGTTGCTTGGCTCAAAAATGCATATTTTATCTTGTGAATTGCATCTGGAAAAATTGAGTATTACAAAAAAGAACCATCCACCAAAACCCACCCCAAAAGACATTTCAAATTTAAATAAGAACCTCTTTTCCTGAAAGTAAAAAAAAACTTATTTCCAAGCATTCAATTTTCTAATGTGTATTAAATCAATTTTTTATTTCATGCTTGGATTAGTTGAAGTTTTTTAGTCATTTGTGTAATAGTTTAAGGAATTAAGCACTAAAAAAAGCATTTTAATCTTCAAAGTAAGAAAGCAACAATAAAAGCAAAAAACACATTTTTCCCTGTTGGCTGAAGCTGTAGAATACACAGACTGTACCTCTGCAGAGGGGTTAGACCCTCCCCCCAAAGAGTGTCCTAAATATGACGCTAATCAATCTGATGGTGCAGTTTAAGTAATGCTGGTGCTTTGGGGAATATGGATCACCCCTTCATCGCCATCACTCCCAGGTCCACTCTGGCCGGGAGTGGTAGCACCTGATAGGGTCTTATTGGTGGGTCGAATAGAACTAAAATGTGGTTTTAAAAATTTACTGTTCTTTGCATTTAAACTGCATAATTATGTTAAGTTGAACAGCTCAAAATAGAACTGTTTTGACATCTAAACTGCATACTTATACTAAACTGGATTGCCTGAAATATAACTGTTTTTACATTTAACTCTGTATTGCCCAGTTGGCAGGGGCTATAGAATAGTCTCTTTTCAATAGCTATGACACCAAGGTGTAGCAGAGGGCGCTACTCCTTTCCCTGGATTGCACCACTCTACACTTGATCCGTACCTTATAATGCTGAGTGTTAAGCAAGGAAGCATCGAGTACCATTTTTTGAGTCTTTGGTATGACCTAACCTCGGATTGAACCCCAGTCTTCTGGGCCATTGGCGAACACTCTAACCATTAGGCCAATGGACCGGTCATATATATGAATAGAATAAGAGCACATATTTATTATGCAATCATTATCCAATAAATTTAAAAATAAACTAATTTCCAGTGCATTTTAAAATAGATATCATTTGCTTTTCAATTCTATATGAAAATAGTTTGTAAAGGAGTTTTATGATAGAAATGATTTGTTATGCATTTTTATGGTAAAATCATTTTCATTACTTTTCTATGCTAAAACAATTTCCACATCATTTATATTTTAAACTAATTGTTCAATGCATTTTTATATAATCATTTCCAATGCAGTTTTATGACAAATACTTTTCTAAATTAAAATGATTTTTATAATTTTTTATTTCCAAATCATTTTTATGGTTTTTATTTTGAAATATATCTTTTCAGCTAGTGTAATGTATGTGTAAAGAGGTATACTATTTATTGTGAGGAATATACAATATAAGAAATAATAAAAAAATGAATTTTAGCTCAAATCAAAGTTTATTAAATGAATATGCATTTGTATAGGAGACAATTTCAGAGTAAAATGATAAAACTAATACCTATTCTTTATTCACAGATATCAATTTTATGGGAGAAAAGCATTTCTAAACACATACAGAATAGAAAATGTATTCTTGCAAAATATGTGGGTCAGCATTTTCAGAGAGTTCCAGTTTAAAAGGACATATGCGGGCACACCCTGGAGAAAAAGCATTTTCTTGTGAAATTTGTAGATCAGGATTTTCATTAAGATCTAGTTTAAAAAAACACATGCAGATACACACTGGAGAAAAACCATTTTCTTGTGAAGTGTGTGGATCAGGATTTTTACACAGTTCTGCTTTAAACAGGCATATGCGAATACACACTGGAGAGAAACCATTTTCTTGTGAAGTGTGTGGATCAGCATTTTCATTGAATTCTAGCTTAAAAAAACACATGCGAATACACACTGGAGAAAAACCATATTCTTGTAAAGTGTGTGGATCAGCATTTTCACACAGTTCTGCTTTGAATAGGCATATGCGAATACACACTGGGGAGAAACCATTTTCTTGTGGAGTGTGTGGATCACTATTTACTGCAAGTAGTAGTTTAAAAAGTCACATGAGAGTACACACTGGAGAGAAGCCCTTTTCTTGTGAAGTGTGTGGATCAGCATTTTCACAGCCTTCTACCTTAAAGAGCCACATGCAAATACACACTGGAGAAAAACCATTTTCTTGTGAAGTGTGTGGATCAGCATTCTCAGTGCGCTCTAGCTTAAAAAAACACATGCGAATACACACTGGAGAGAAGCCCTTTTCATGTGAAGTGTGTGGCACAGCATTTGCTCGGACATCAAATTTAAAAGCTCATATGCAAATACACACTGGAGAAAAACCATTTTCTTGTGAAGTGTGTGGATCAGCATTTCCATCTAATTCTAGATTAAAAAAACACATGTGGGTACACTCTGGAGAAAAGCCATTTTCTTGTGAAGTGTGTGGATCAGGATTTTCATTGAGTTCTAGCTTAAAAACACACATGCGAATACACACTGGAGAAAAACCATTTTCTTGTAATGTGTGTGGATCAGCATTTTCACACAGCTCAACTTTAAACAAACATATGCGAATACACACAGGAGAAAAACCATTTTCTTGTGAAGTGTGTGGATCTCTATTCTCAGAGAGTTGTAGCTTAAAAAAACATATGCGAGTACACACTGGGGAGAAGCCCTTTTCTTGTGAAGTGTGTGGATCTGCATTCTCACAGACATCAGCTTTAAAGGGCCATATGCGAATACACACAGGAGAAAAACCATTTTCTTGTAAAATATGTGGATCTGCATTTTCACTGCGTTTAACATTAAAAGACCATATGCGAACACACACAGGGGAAAAACCATTTTCTTGTGAAGTGTGTGGATTAGCATTTTCACACAATTCCTCTTTAAAACGACATATGCGTTTACATACAGGAGAAAAACCATTTTCTTGTGAAGTGTGTGGATCAGCATTTTCACAGAGTTCTGCTATAAAAAGCCATATGCGAATGCATACAGGAGAAAAACCATTCCATTGTGAAGTGTGTGGATCAGCCTTTTTTGACAGTTTTTATTTAAAAAGCCATATGCGAAGACACACAGGAGAGAAACCATTTTCTTGTAAAGTGTGTGGATCAGCATTTTCCGACCGATCCACTTTGAAAACACACATCCGAACACACACTGGAGAGAAGCCATTTTCTTGTAAAGTGTGTGGATCAGCCTTTTCATATAGATACAATTTAAGAACTCATATGCGATTACACTGGAGATTTTCTTGTGACGTATGTGGATTAGCATTTTTACAGTCTCTTGATTTGAAAAAGCATATGCGCATCCACACAGGGAAAGAACCATTTTCTTGTGAAGTGTGTGGATCAATTTTTTTTCAGAGTTCCACTTTAAAAACACATATGCTATTGCACAAATGAAAAAAGATATATATATATATATATACTCTGTGGATCAGTATTCTTTAAGATTTCTGCTTTAAAAAGCCATATGCAAATACGCAAAGGAGTGAAACCATTTTGTAGTGAAATCTGTGTGTCAGCATTTTCACACATTGAAAACCCATGGGTGAATGCATGAGCAATTGGTATCATGATATCTGTAGAGCAGCATTTTCTTGCGTTACACAGTCAAAATGACTCATAAACCCATCCTAGAGAGAAAACTAAGACTATATTTTAAAAGGCTATATTCAAGAGATTTGTTTAAGAGATTCTGCAAATGAAAAACAACCTCATTGATATTTTATATAGTCATGTGAATGTGTAAGCAGAACAGAAAAACCAAATCTAATGGGGTCAATATGAACTAATGAAATGTATAAAGAAAGGTCAGACACAAATTTAAGAAATAATGTGGTCAAACCCTCTAGACTTAAAAGCCAAAAATCCAAATAAGGACATAGAAAAATCATGTGAGACATGTTAGCTTTGATATTAGGTCAGATACCTCCCTAGTATGCTTTTTTGGATTCATCTTTGAATATGGTCTCATATTCAAATTACAAAAAGAAGTTGTCACTGATTGGATGGAACATATTGGGTGACAAAAATCCTAATTGTGATGCACCAAAGATGAAATTCAAAAGTTAGACAGCCACCAGACACAGCAAAATGGTTGACCTCACATTTTGTTGGTCAATGGATGAATTTAAAAAACTTTGAACTGTTACCTTCAGCTATGTTGAAGATATATAAAACTGTAGGGACTATTGATTGAAGTTTGATCAGCTTCACGTTTATTACGGAAATAATAGGTGAAAGAACAGTCACAAAGGTGATTGAAGAAAACCCAGTGGTCATAAATCTCATTATATAACGTCTAAATTCCAAGAATCAAAAAATGGTGAGAAAAGAAATGGAATAGAAAAAGGCAGAGAAAGAATAAAAGCTGAAAATCCAAATAAGGACATAGATAGAAAAATCATGTGAGACATGATAGCTTTGATGTTAGGTCAGATACCTCCTCAGTATGCTTTTTTGGATTCATCTTTGAATATGGTCTCATATTCAAATTGCAAAAAGAAGTTGTCACTGATTGGATGGAACATATTGGGAGACAAAAATCCTTACTTCCATGCACCAAAGATGAAAGTCAAAACTTAGACAGCCACCAGACATCGAATGTTGTGTTAGTTGAGGGATGAATTTAAACAACTTTGAACCTTTACTTTCAGCTATATGTTTAAGATATATAAAATTGCTGGAACAATTGATTGTAGTTTGATCAACCTCTCATTTATTACAAAAGATGAAAGAACAGTCACAAAGATGATTGAATGGTAATAAATCTCTAAATTCCAAGAATCAAAAAATGGTGGGAAAAGAAATGGAATAGAAAAATACAAAGTAAGGATAAAGAGACATCAGCCATGGAGGTAAGAACGGAACTCTTTCAAGAACCAAGAGAAAAAATATAAAGACTTAATGAATTAATTTTGGCTTGTTTAATAACACATAATATACAAGCTAAGTGATAACTTTGGTTGAACTCCTCTCTCACTCTTTCCACACATGTACATTTCACCAGGAATTGAAGCTGAACATTCTCTATTCTTACATCATGACAAACACAAAATGTTACACAATTATACATGACATTATCCGTTTCATCTCCTAACAACTTTTTGCAATTTAAGAAATTAAAATCCTTGTTTAGTCCAAGGGATGGCAGAATAAAATTGTTGTTCCAACATTATATTGTGTTACTGTGTCATAATCTCTTGGAAGTATTTAATGCCTCATATTTTTCTTTTTTATATGCACAGCCAAATTCTACAGGATCCAAGATAAAATACATTTTCATATTGTTTTATTCCTGTAGAAAACCTATCCAGGTATTTTTGTATACACCCAGCATATGACAGTGTATATGTTTGCACTATTTTATATATAAAATGTCATTTTCTTCATTAACAAATCACCTCTAAGATATATAAATATGTGAATTTTTTTGTTAGGAAAAACTAGTTGAAAATGTCTTTCCTACTTCACTCTTGATTTTCTGATATTTCTCCTTTCAAATTAAAACTTGAACTTTATTTCAAGTAATTTTAAATTGCATTTTATTTTAAATAAATATTTTTCATAGTCAAATGTGCTTGATAGCCTGTCGGCTGTGTTAGTTTTTATGGCATATTAACCATTGTAGGTAATTTAATGCCAAATTCGCTTCATACATATATATTTAATGTATATGATTCGATTTGGTTTTATGGTATATCAACCATTGTCAGTTATTTAATGCCAAATCCTCTTTATACATATATATTTGATATATATGGTTTGGTTTGGTTTGGTTTTATGGCATATCAATGATTGTAGGTTATTGAATACCAAATCCTCTTTATACATATATATTTGATATATATGGTTTGGTTTGGTTTTATGGCATATCAATGATTGTTGGTTATTGAATACCAAATCCTTTTTATACATATATATTGACCATATTATTTCTTAACAAATTTTCTAAATAACATTTTAAAACGTGCCTGAGGTCATTTTTTTTTCATACAGTTAAATGGTTTCACTTATTTCTATATAGTATAAATAATTCTATTTACTATAAATCATTTGTTTGTACACACTTTAATGTTTTCAAGTATTGCTATTTATCACTAAGTACTCAATAAAACATCAGTTATTTTTTACTCACTGTTAAATGATCAAATAGTTCTATTTCATAGAATTCAGTTTAGCATAAGTACAGTTTTTGTTTGCACACAGTTAAATTTAAACACTGATATATCCCAAACTATTCAGTTTATCATAAGTACACAGTTTTAATGTCTAGCAGTTATTTTTGACCTATATGATACCAGATTATCAGGTGCTACCTCTCCAGGCCAGATTGGACCTGGAAGCAATGGTAATACACCAACTGCATCTCTACAGAGTATAAAACACTCCCAAGAGTTGTAATCAATATGATGCTTAACAATCTGGTGCTGGAGCATTAGGGAGTGTGGAGTTCCTCTTCATTGCCATTGCTCCCAGGTCCATGCTGACTTTAAGTGGTAGCACCTTATGTTTACAAATCATATATATCTAACATATATGTATGAATAAGATTTGGCATTAAATCACTCACATTGGTTGATATGCCATAAAACCAAAACAAACCAAATCAAACGTGCTGGAGTTTTGTGATTTATAATTTAATCTTGGAATGATTTTATTATTTTGCTGATAACCTTAACTGTTATTCTCTAGTATTTTGTATTAAATAAGATATTTGAATAAAAGAGATGTTATATGCACTTGAATTGTATGACTAGGAAAGCACATTACCTTCATATATGAAACTAGATATAATTGTTTCACTGTAAGCCAAATTAAAATAACAGTCGCTTCTGTAAATTTTGGATATTTTACCCTTTTCAGCCACTAAAAATTATATAACAGACCTCTGTTCCGGCATAGACTTCTGTTTCTTTTGCTGCCATTTTGAATAGCCTCAAAACAAATATTTCTCTGTGATTAAAATAATTTTTATCATTAATTCCAAACATTATAGAGTTAAGATTTAAGGAAAAAGAGCTTTTGTATTTTCGGATTGGAAACCTTAAATTCTAAACTTGTTTGTTTCCTCTTGAAGCAATTTTTCTATCATCTAGTTTGAAATTTTTCTGATTTTTCTCTGTGTTAAAACCTGTACAAATATTTTTAAAAATGGAAATTCTCCCAATCTCTACCCTTCTCAGTACTATGTATGATTGAAGAAGTTGCATTCGAATGAAATGGCTGGAAATAAAGCTAGATGACAACTACCGAAGGATCCTTCGTGCTATTTTGAACAAATGCTGGAAGCAGTACTCTACGAAACAACCATTGTATGACCAGTGAAAACAAGATCCAAGGATCTGAGGATCAAACTCAATTCTAGGTAGGTGGCAACTTTCAAGTTCTATGGTATCTGGTGTAAAGGATAACCACTCTATCCTTAGAATCCAGTGAAACCCATTCTGATAGAATCTCTCAGGTATCTTGAAATGTCACCTGTATACAACTTAAGTCTCACAGTTGTACAAAAGGGTAGTGAGCACACAAACTTGGTATATACACTCATCTTGGTTGAAACCCTAATGCCATGTTGATTCTAAACCCTCTTCTCAAGCAAAGCCAATGATCTGGTTGTTTTCTGCAACTTGAGGAAAATTTCCCTATCCAATGTGTTGTCTTCAGATGGTATACTCCAAAGATAAACAAAGTGATCAACTACGTTGAGGTGATCGCCATACACAAAAATAGCAAAAATAGGGCTTGCTCGGGGCTGGCGGATACATGACAACAATCTTGTTTACATTGTTGGTCAAACCAAAGGCTGTTCAGGCTCTGGAGAAACAATCCATGAGGTTCTGCTTCTCATCCTGTCTGTGGGTTACTAAGACACAGTCATCTGTGTATATTAGCTCCCACATGATAGCTGTGGATACCGTTGAACTTGCCTTTAGATATTATGACGTTTCTGGTAATTTTGTTGTTGTTATTATCTGACTCCATTTTGATTTCTCTCTTTTTACCCCATGTTATTTTGCTAGTTTGACTACTTGGTCTATGAAGGCTGTAAAGGAATTATATGGAAAGAAGACAAGAAAAGAAGATAGGAGGCTAAAATATCTTTTATATTTTGACTTTATTTCTGGGTTCAACAACCATTCTGTGAGTGAGGAAATCATTCCTGAATCCAAATGATATGGGTGCGTCTCCCAGACAGAGTGTTAAAATGTGTTAGTCATTCTTGGGTATATATGTCCAAATTTGGTTTTTAAGGCGTTAACAATGTGTTAGACGCTTTGGATGAGATATGTCTAAATCCGGTGTTTTAGTTCGATAGGTCCCTTTTGATCCTTTTTGTATTTTGGTTGTATGTTAACCAAGATGGCTGCTACTAGAGAAAGGTTGGCCAGCGTGCCGCTTACTGCAAATGCATGCAGCCTTCCCCCAGAAGCAAGAAAAATTTAAATGTTGTCACTTCACCGGTCACTGCTGAAAGAGAACGTGTTTCTTTCTTTTGCCGAGACAGTTTTTTTTTTTTTTTACACATCTCTTTTCTTGTCAGGGGCTTCTGGGAGTTTCTGTTTTTTTTATATTTATTTTTTCTTTTTCTATCCTCTTCAATGTCTTATATTAAATATGTTATCTGATGTTTTGTAACGAATATAAATGCCATCGATATTAGTTTTTAAAGCAATCTTAAAGATGACCACAAAGAAGATTTCAAATAGTTGTGGTGGAAGAAGGCAGCTCTGTTTTACATTATAACTAAGACAGTCTCTGTAAGGGTGATCATTATAGGTGACCAAAGAGAATGGCTCGGCAAGGGTGACCATTATAAGGGACTAAAGCGTTCATATCGTCATTAAGAGACTGAATAAGGGCTATAAAATGGTGAGGATAATCCAACTTCCCAAGAACTAGCCTGAGCGCCTCGCAGTGACCGTATCAAAGACCTTTGTAAGAGTGATGAAACATTGATAGAGGTCAGAATTCTGTTCAATGCATTTTGCTTGCAGTTTGCGTGGTTTAGATCATATCAGTTTTACCGTATTCAGAGCAGAAACAACATTGGGATTCTGGGAGAATGGATGGTGATATGTGTTCCTCTAAGCGATTGAAAAAAATTCTTGCAAAAACATTTCCGACAATAGACAGAAAGCAATTCCTCGATTGTTGTCAAATAGGCTTATAGAACCCTTCTTGAACAAAGGAATGAGAAGTACATTCTTCTAATCTTGAAGAGCACCTCCAGTCCAATACTTTGTGCAACAACTCATTTAGTCTATAACCACCACATTTAAGGGGTTCAGCATTAATTCCGTCCCGTCCAAGAGCCTTCCCATCATTCATTTGTGCAACGGCCCTCGAATCTTCATAAATAGTTGATTGATTATCTAACTCATCTTTAATGGGAAGCTAATCGAGTTTATGAAACCGTTATCAACATTCGATCGTCAATTCAAAAGTGCTCTCTCCAATGATAACAAATATCTTCCAGTTTGGTAAGCAATATAGAGCCATCCTTTAAGTGGAGTGGGGTGATGGACGATGACCTCGGGCTGTAAATTTCAGATAGAAGATTAAATATGTCTTTCCACCACTGATTTTTAATTTCCCTCAAATGTCTCTGAACATTGGCGTTTTATTGTTTTGAATTTCAATTATCCTGCTGACCGTTCAGCTGTGGAGATATTATTCAGAATCAATCCCGTTGACCAGAAGATTTTTTGCTCAAGAAAATTCTTTACAATGGTGTCATTGTATATCAAACTTGATGTTTTTTCATCATTAAGAGTTTTTGGACTATTGTCTTCATCTTTATTGTTATTTCCACAACTTTTCGGCCGATATAACCTCCGACCTTCTTCCGAAAATTGTCCGAAAACCCTTAAAGATAAAAATCATCAAGCTTCGTCTTGGAAATTCAGACAATTTGGTGTTTTTCGTCTGTATGTTTCAATACTCAAGTATAAGAAAATTACGAGTTATCCTCTTGACGGTTGAGGGAGAAGGCAGGGCAGAAGGGACTTGAGCACGTGACTTTGGCAGGTAAAGAAGCAGAAGCGATTAGGGTCTCCACGAGGTGAGACATGGTTAAAGACAGCCTTGTAACTGAGGGTGTTAGCGGACCACCCTACTCTACAAACAGAACCCAGAAAACAATTTTGAGCCCTACGAAACCAAACGTTCATAGCCCTCTTAAAACAGTCTTAAATACAAACAGATAATTTACAGAAAGACAACAGGACACTCACCAACTACAGAAAAATGTAAAGCAAGTAAGTAAAGTTAGCGACCATAGTCGAGGGTGACCCGAAGGCTCCTTTTTCGATAGCTACTACACTGGTACTGATAGGTGTATTATAATTTTAACTTGGTTCTCTTAAAGACTATTGATCGACCGCTAAAGGAATATGCTTTAGCAACCCTTTTACACTTCTTATATAAACGTATTTAAACGTCTTAACGCGTTGCTTATTCTTTCTCACGACCCATATAAGTGTCGTTAAATTTCCCAAACAAACGAAGTATGATAAAGTTTTAATTTAAATATTAAGGTTCGAAATGATTGATTTTATCCACTTTTTTTTTAGTGGGGGGATACATTTATGCGCTTCGGTAGACAAGTGACCCGATGTTTTAATTTTGATTTTCATCTTAAAAGTCGCCTTGAAGAGACGATGGTCAATCCAGCACTCAATTATCCTCATAACCTTGACATCACGGGAACGAACATTGGTAATTTACTAAGCTTTTTACTTAGATGTGGCTCAAGACCTTATGAATGGGGCTCCAATGAGAATCAAACTCACTAGTGTAGTTTTGCGAGTTGAGCTTGCTCACCATTACTTTACCAGAGGCGCTGAACGGGAGCGAATAATGATATAACCAGTCACATGCTCGTGGTGTAATGGTTAAAGCGATGGACTGCGGAATCGTAGTGAGTGAGTTCGAATTCCAGTCGCGCTATTACGTTCACTTTCGGGCAAATACCCTTGGGAAAGGTATGAACCCCCTTATCCTCCTAGCTATGGGTTAAATAGAGAATGGCTTTGGCATTAAATAACCTAAAAGGGTTGATATGCCATTAAACAAATAAAGAAACCAAACCAAAGCCAATTTCGAGATCTCAGATGCATGTAGGTACCTTTTATGTTTGTTTTTGTACTGAAACAGAGAATTGCCTATAATCCGATCAAACTCTTTGCGCAAGCACAGGAGATGCAATCCATTGCTGTCACACTTTCCCATTCCATTTCTCTATATAGCTCTCTAAAGTCACCAAGAATTACAATTTTGTCACCCCTGGCCTCTCGTCTGATGGTTTTTCTGAGCTCAGAAAAGAAATTTCCAATATCCTCACTGGAGGGATTCAAGGTGGGATTCAAGGCGTATCGACCGTTGCCGAGAGAAAAGAGCAACACCATAATTCGGTCAGACACGCTGAGGAAACTCATCCAGCCTCTGGGTTAACTCAGATTTAATTGCAAAGCCAACACTTGACTTTCGCTTTGCTTCACAAGATTTAACCTTCCAGAAGAAGGTGTTAAAGAATTTTAGCAGAATAAATTTTGCAATATAATGGTAATTAAAGAGAAGAAAATTTAATATGAAGAAAATGACACAAAAGTCAAATTTAGTATTTAACTGGTTATGTTTTTAGGAGGCTTTAATGTGTAATTATAAACGGTAAGTTCCGCAGTTTTCTAGTCCGGATACTGATTCAAAAAGATAACACAGACAATAAAGATTTTTTAAAGGAATTTTATACAAAAACAAGAAAGAGATAGAAAAGATAAAGTGTTCCAAATTTTAGCGTAATTTGCGGGAATTTATCTGAAAGAGTTCCAGGAAACGAGTATTTTTTCTTTTTAGTGTTGTCGAAATGTTTCAGTTTTCATTTAATTTTGAGTCTTCTGAAAAGTTTTTTCAACAGAATTCTCGGGTTGAATTTTATCTTTCAGTTGATTTTAATTGAGTCTTTTTAATTTTCATTTAATTTCACTTAAGTCTTGAGTAAAGTTAACTTTTCAGCAGAATTCTCGGATTGAATTTTCTTTCAGTTGTTTAACTTCGTGGAATTTCGGTAGTCAGCTTTCGTTTCATTTTACTATTATTTCTTTGGAAGCTTCTTGCTTCTTTGAAATACTTATTGGCTATTCAAGAAGCGAGTAACGAAAACTTTCTGCTGGCTATTTTTTCCAGCCTTAACAGTCTGGTCCTCGAGGTCTTACTGAGGGTCCAATAATAGTTTTCGACAAATAGTGTGAGGTAGCTTTTTGGTGACATATTGTCTGGGATTGCTCTTCCCTTTTCTACTCTGAACGAATCAAGTGCCACACGTGGTCGGATTGATTCCTTGTTAAAAATAATTTTTTATAGTATATCCCACCTCATTCCGACTACCCTGGTTTAGAAAGCGAACTCTCGGGCGAGTATCGCAGAGCATCTGGCTGGTTGGTTGCTGTTTTCTGTGTCTTGCATAGTTCTGATTTTCGAGTAGGATATGTTTGAGGAATTTCTGAGCATAATTTCTTTTCAGTTTTTGTTTCATGTTTCAGATTTTGCTTTGAGCGATCTGACGTTTTATATATATATATACTCTCCGTCTTCTCCACGGCTTTCCTATTTATCATGCCATTTTTGTATGATTCCCCTTTTCAAAATATTTATATATATTGTACTAAAATATATATATCTTTGTCTTTATGTACATATATGTGTGTGTGTGTGTGTGTGCGCGTGCATATATTCATTCATATATATGTGTATATTTTTATTCAAATATATATATATATATATATATATATATATATACCCTACTGCCTTCTTCACACTAAGTAAGGCAAGCTTTCACAATTGACGAGTTTCCAGATCACAATGAACACAATGTTGTAGAATTTCATATCCACACACACACACACACAACGAACGAAGGAATTTCATGAAAGGTTTATTTCATCTTTTAATGTGCTCATATGTTTTCCTTTAGTTTTCCATATCTGTGATAGATAACTTTACTGAAGGACTTTCACCCGTCTATCTCATTCACACATATTTTTTCTCTCGTTTTTGTTGACCACATTTCTCTAAATATTTTCCATTAATTTTTTAATTGTATTCACTTCGTTTATTATCCACAGTTCCCCACAACAATAAACAAACACAAGATATAACATAAAATTTGTAAAATACCAACAGAAAATTTAAATATATATATTTATATTGTCATCCACAGACAGACTGTTTCGTTCTATCAGAACTCTTCAGTGTGGCTAGACACATAGGATGTTTGAAGCCGGGATCGAAATCCGTCCAACTTTACGTTAGGATTAGTAGTTTCAGACCGCTGGGGCAACAGGCGTACCACGTTGGCTAAGGGAATTATAAGGTATTATGTAGCAACAGCAGCAGCAGCGTCCGTTTGTTTACATTTTTATAACCTATCGGCTACCAGAGTGCTCAATTCTTTCGACGAGCTTAGCATTATGTGATCGGCGGCCGAAATTCCTTCGCCAGAGTGCTCAACCCCCATGGGGGAGTGTATATATTGTCATCCATAGACAGACTGTTTCGTTCTCTCAGAACTCTTCAGGGTGGCTAGTATATATATATATATATATATATGATGGTAACTACGTTTAATGTTAACCCCTCGACAAAAATCATCTCCTGCTAAAGTCCTATTAATGTGAGTGAATGAACGGACCTCGTAACCTTCTATTAGGTCTATCCTCTCTTGTTCGTGGTATCCCCAAATACGACATTCTAATCATCGGTGTAGACATGAATGTTCATATATTTAAAAACGAAAACAACAAATTCAGACTTCAAAACATGTCAAACAGAAATGGGGAACACCTGACAGATTTCCCACTTAAAAAGGGACTAACATGCCTTAATACTAAATTCCAAAAAAGGAAGGGAAACTATAAACCTATACTTACGCAAATAATGCTAAAGTACGGATAGATTATATCTTCATGAATAATAAATGGATTAATAGCGCTCTGAATTGTGAGGCATATTCCTCTTTTGAAGGTGTGACTTCTGGTTATCGAATTGTCAGAGCAAAGATACGTCTGAACCTTTATAGGAATACCACACAAACAACTAAAACGACACATTATATATTGGTCCTTGCTTAACAATAGAGATATTAGCGATAAATATACACTAACACAAAGAAACAAATTCTATGCTCTTCAAGATATATCCTTGCCCAGTCGGCTGGGGCTGTAGAATACACTGACTGCTTCTCTGCAGAGGGGTAAGACCCCCCCCCAACGAGTGTCCTGGATATGACACTAAACAATCTGATGGTGAGGTTCCAGCAATGCTGGAGCTTTGGGGAATGCGGAGTACCCCCTCATTGCCATTGCTCCCAGGTACACTCTGGCCCGGAGTGGTAGCACCTGATAAGGGTCCTATATATGGGTTAAATAGAACTAACGGCATACTTAAGCTAAACTGAATTGTTTGAGTAAACTGAATAGCTTGAAATAGAAATGTTTTTGACAAACCATACTTACATTTAAACTGCGTGCTTATGCTTAACTAAATTATTTGAAATAGAACTGTTTTTCAACATTAAAACTGTATTTACACTTAATTGAATTGTTACATATAACTGCTTGAATAGTTTGAAATAGAAATGTTTCTGACAATTAAACTGTGTACTTATGCTAAACTGAATTGTTTTAAATAGAACAGATTATTTACATACAAATGGATTTGGCGTTAAATAACCTACAAAGGTTGATATGCCATAAAACCCAACAAACCAAACCAAACCAAGATATATCCAAAAACACTTACTCCGAATGACGAATATGAGAATTTCGACAATGCCTATATTGAAGCGGTAGCAGAATGCATATCAACCAAACAAAGAGCCAAGCATAGAGTTCCCTGGGAGACATTAGTTGTTGAGAAAAAGCAAGAAATTGTGAAAATAGCATCTCTCTGTAATAAAAGAAACCAAACTAATGCCAACGCACAGAAACTTAAGAAGGCACAAAATAAACTAATTAACGCATACCAAAAAGAACAAATATAACGCATTGAAGGCCAGGTCAATAAAATTAGAAATTCCGTTGAAGATAGACAGTCTCGTATAGCACGGCAGACAGTAAATGAAGTGAGTAAAAGGAAGGGCACCTCCAAAGCTAAACTTGTAGGAGAATGAACCTGTATTTAGAGTATTTATTTATTTATGCTTCCCCACAATATTATGTTGAGTTTTGTATTTGAAAGAGAGTGTTTAGTTTAGAATAAAGGTGGAATAGGGCATATTATAAACACATATTATAGGCACATGGACAAAGTGGTAAATGAAGGAAGCCAGTGAAATAAATGAGTGAAGATATGCAACAAATGAGTAAAAGATATGAAACAAATAATGGTTGTAAAACGGCGCGGACAAAATGAACATTTAAAACAAGGCGACGAACAAAAACAAATTTATATTCTACAACAATAAAACTTACATTAATACATAAAAGAAATTACTAACTCTACTAACATAATAATAGTGTGTGTATATGTGTGAGCTCGTGTGTGTGTGTGTGTGTGTAATACAACTAAGCTACAAAAAGAATTACAAGTTTAAAATGTCCTTTTTTTATGGTTAGAAACGGGCAGTTTCTCAGAGACGGGAAAGCGTCTCATAGTCCTTGTATATGAATGTCTGCGAGGCCCATTCATGGTGTTGCTTTTCTCTCCTGTTGATTCACGCTCAAGGGAGTGTGTTGCTGCTGCGGAGAAATTTGGTCAAAGAGGACAAGGGTGTTTGAAGACGACGTATTTATAGAAAATACGCGTCTTGTGGGTGGCTCAAAAACGCAGGACTTGAATTTACGCGCGGACCTAGTTTTAAACATGTCACGTGGTCCTCCTGGCCAATGGTTTCCCGAGACTGAATATTGAGCGTCCGCCATCTTTGTGGGAACAAGTGGCATACCGCCCAAACTAATTTATAGGAGTGTAAAGTCCTATAAACTAAAAGCTATCAGTCAAGAAGAACGAAAAACATATGCGGAAAGAAAATTTCTGCTCGAAAAATCCCCGAAAGTTACCGATAAATCATAAATCTATCACGAAAATTATTTATAATAAACTAGAAATCAAACTAGGACAGTTTACACAAGAAGACCTCGACGTAGTACTTACAAAAATTAAAAACAGGAAAGCTGCCGGTCTTGATAAAATACCCCCAGAAGTATGGAAGACCAGGAAATTCGACGACATACTGCAACATAGAACACGATAGAGAGATGCACAAAAGGCTGCATCCTCCCTTTTCCCCAAGAAAGGTGACCTTGGAATTGCCAAAGACTACCGACGTATAACCCTTACTTTCATAGCGGCTAAGATTTATAATGGTTTACGACTCAACTGCATCGAACCAGAAATTAAGAAAATTCTTCGGAAGAATCAAAATGGTTTACGGAAAAAGTGATATACAACATCACACATTCTAACGATACATCGAATCTTTGGAGGAGTTCGTGTAAAAAAAACCTCATGGTTACACTTATTTGTAGATTTCTCAAAGGCATTTGATTCTATATACAGAAAGAAGATAGAGCAAATACTTCTAGTCTATGGTTTCCCCAAAGAAACTGTCTCAGCCATAATGATGCTCTATAAAGTACAAAAGTAAAAGCTAGCTCACCGGATTGAGACACAGATTTCATTGATATTGGTGCTGGTTTCCTGCAAGGGGATACATTAGGTCCATATCGGTTCATAATCTCCCTAGACTACGTACTTCAAACATTGATAGATCTAATGAAAAAAAGGGTTTTACACCAAAAAAAAAAAAAAAAGGCAAGAAGCAGACGATACCCCGTACAAAGTACGCAGATGACCTAGCGCTTCTGGCATATACACCTACCAAAGCCGAATCCCTACTGTACAGTTTGAAGAAGGCTGCAGGAGGCATTGGCCTCCATATCAATGCAGACAAAACGGATTACATTTGTTTGAATAAACAAGGTGATATCTCCATAATGAATAGCGGCTCTCTGAAATTAGTGGACACGCTCACCTACTACGAAAGTAGCATCTCATCCACTGAAAATGAATATTCGACTAACGAAGGGTTTATAGCGTTGTGAGGAATTACACTATTGTTTTTAGGCACACAAATGAATTACGAAACTTTGATTTAACAACACACAACAACGAAAGTTTTTATTTGCTGCTGTGAGGCGGTTTGTTCTTGGTGCTGCAAGACTCGTGGTGGTTCGGCTTGTTGGATGTTTGAGACGAAATGGTTTAGCGGGATGTTGAGATGGCAGCGTGTTGTTGGACGTGTGAGGGAAATATTCAAGGTCACCGTGTAGTTTTGTGTGTCTGGTAATTGGGGAGAGTAGGCGTTATCTCCATTAATGTGGACCAGAGGTGAAATGGGAGCTAGTGTGTCGAGAGCGAAGTGGCGCTCGGATCGACATAGTAAATTTTTGTGGTGCTTGTGGAAGGCATGCTGGACGTATCTAATTCATATTCAACTGGGATTCCTTGGTCTAAAATATATTAGACGCAAAGAATCCATAAATTAGATGGTTCCCTCGTTGAGTGTCCATGTTGCTGCTGCTAGGGTTAAAGCTACAGTGAGATGTCCACACTGGGTGGCTTGTTTAGCTAAAAGGCATCGCTAAGCAGGGGCGACCAGAGACACGTCTGTTCTGGTCGCCGTCTCAAGCTGAAGAGAGTGTGTTTGGCCGCTCACCCGTTTTGCTAGCCGGAAATTAAGGTCCGGGCTGAATAGGATAAGTCATCCTGATTGGGTGAAATTCAGTGTTGAATTAAATTGCGCGCCAAAACAAAATACGAGATTTTCCTCTTCTCTACAGGTTAGACTGCTATCAATAGGTTGTCGATCATATGGAAGTCAAACCTGTCCTATATAATAAAAGGCAATTTTTTTTCGAGCAGCGGTCGTGTCGATTCTATGGGATACACATTTTTTCTAGTCTTAAAATAAGGAATAAAAACATGCTTAAGAACATTCTAGAAATTTAGGATCAAAACTGCATTAGCATTTAAGTTACATTTTTATATTTTTCAACCAATCAGCTAAAAACTAGAATGTTCTTAAGTATGTTTTTATTGCTTATTTTAAGACTAGAAAAAAATGTGTATCCCATAATTCTACTCTATGGATGTGTTGCGGAGCCGATAAGTATGTCGACCCCGCAAATGAATTATGTGAATGAGAACAGCCAAAACAATAGGAAGGAACAAAGGTGAGGTAACAATTATAACAAGTGACAATTTATTTGTCATATCTACAAGCGTGTATGTAAATGTCCGTGATGGTTGTATGTGATCATCAGCTAGATGGGTGAAGTTGGAAGCTGGTAAGATCACGTTGTAGATGTGACAAATAAATTGTCACTTGTTATAATTGTTACCTCGCCTTTGTTCCTTCCTATTGTTTTGGCTGTTCTCATTCACATAATTCATTTGCGGGGTCGACATACTTATCGGCTCCGCAACAGATGCACCACATGGAGGCTGACGAAGTTTATTGAGAAAAAGCTAGACGGGAATCACACAACAATGCTACGAGTCATTTTGAACAAATCCAGTAAACAACATCCCACCAAGCAGCAGCTGTATGACCACATACCCGCTATCTCTAAAACCATTACAATGTGACAGACAAGACATGCGGAGCAATGCTGGAGAAGTAAGAACGAACTCATAAGCGACGTTCTCCTATGGACCTCTTCACACGGACGTGCAAGTGTTGGACGACCAACTACACCCTCTCTACTAAAACTCTGTACATATACAAGAATGTAGTCCAGATGACCTGCCGGAAGCGATGGATAATACAGAGAAATGGTGAGAGAGAGAGAGAGAGAGAGAGAGAGAGAGAGAGAGTCAGGGAAACCTGTGGTAGCAGTCCGACATGATGATGAATTTTTAAAAACATTCCGTATTCCTTGCTAGTATTCTATTTCCGTTGATAGCGTTCTGTGTTTTAAATTCATCAGCGACTCAGTTTTATCCGATTCAGCATTTGCATATTTTTGTTATATTATAAAAACCAAAAGACTTTTAAAAAAAACTATGAAGGGTCCGAAAGCGCTCGGGACAATTTTGGAAATTCATCCACCAATTCCAACTTGAAACTGTTACAAGACGAGATCTTGCCTTGATTTGAAAAAACAAAAAGAAAGAAAAAAAAAACAAAAAAAAACGGAAGTTACCACTTCGAGTTCTCAACTCAAAATGAAAAGTTAGTCGCTCACGCATCGGCTCCGCGCAGAACTTCCGTTTGCGATAAATTAACAAAAAAAAAAATACATTAATAAATATCCAATCGGAACGCTTCCCGCGGAGCACAAAAATTGCCGTTTCTGAGCCTACAGACGGACCAAATAATTATCAGTCAGACTTGTTCCTTCACACGACTCGTGTTAAAGATTCTTCGCCACCGTCCGGCGCCTGTCATCCGATACATCAAACGATCGCCGCCGTTAGGAACGCTGCCCTTGTTTCCAAGAAAACCATCCCTTCACCACGAGACAAGTACAGTACATGAACTTTGTAACTATCACCCTGAACTCATTCTTTAACTATTAACATATTTCTCCATTCTATTCTCTGTGCTTAATCTATTTATAAAAAATTTTCTACCACATCATTACTGTGTTATTGTGAGTATCTATACGTTCTTTGTTTTGCAACCATACGCATTTCTCGCCCACAACATTCATATCACAGATATCAACAACTCAGAATATAACAAAACCACGACACTTTTCAGGAAACTTGAAAGGATCTTAATTAAATCATACAGACAAAATGTGTCTTTACTATTTAATGAACGACTGTTGCCTAACTACACACACACACACGTACCTGACGATAAATTAGTAAATCCTAACAATTTTTAAAAAAAAATAATGATGTCATTTTGTTGCCAATCTATTTTGGCTAACTAGACGAAGGCAAGAGAGATACTCGATCAGTGTCGACGATTTGAGGGAGGGGTAACTAAATGAAAGATTATTAATTACTTAAAAATTTTTCCCTGTCTTCACAGAAAACCTTGTTGGTAACAATACGAAGATTTGAGGAATAATGCTGCGAAGGAAAAGGGTATGTTCTCTCTCTTGTAGGAAAAAAACTAAACCTATAGTGGGCCTACTGAAAGAAAAAATTCTTGATGTTATAGTTGCCTCTCCCATATATCACTACGCGACAGGATAATGTCTCTTCACCTCCGTCCCTCGGCAGCAACAAACATTTTTCTTCATAATTTTTTATTTAAAAATTCAATTTTCTTCTAAATTAAAAAGCAAGATTCATTGTGGAATATTATCCAATCAAAATGAATGTTAGTAGGTATTATTTATTTTTAAACTCAACAGCTCTGCAACAGAAAATATATGTAGCAGTTGAAAAGTTAATGTACCACGTATACATTTATTTATTAAAATCGGTTAATTGGGGATAGTATGAGGCGGGTGGATTAAATAAGTAATTATCTCCCTTGACTTTTTGAAATCATATGCATCGATTGGTGACAATGGTTGTTTTGGTTCAAACCGAAAGCCTTAGTCTATTTCAACTTTTCTAGTTTGTCTTTGTTTTTTTACTTAATTTCGTATTTTCCTATTGAAAACAGATCAGACGAAAGGAGACAGAGATTAGTAAGTATGATATTCACTTCTTTTCTTTGTTTACATAATGCCGAATTCGTTTTACCAAAAGTCTTACTTTAATTTTTTACTAACGACGAAAGAAAAAATATGATGAAATGTTTTCAAATATGCGAAAATATTGAATCAAAAAAATAAGTAGAAGTAAGCGAATACTTACCAAAAATCTAATCTAAAAAAACATCAGTAACTCATCAAACGTAGATGGTCCTGTCTAAAATAAATAAATGAATAAGATAAAAGCAGATTAAAAACAAACAAAAAAATATTGTTTAACATTTCGTATTCAAAACACCTATCTCTAGTCAGACAATTAGATTTGAAAACTATTTTATTTTCTAGTTTTAGGAAGAGAAACCTCTTGTTTTCAATATAAATACAACGTCGAAACGATTGCTGTCTTCCGTACGTGTCTGATTATTTTTCGACACTTTAAATATCGAAATGACGGTTCTTGATTCACAGAAATATTTGACAAGAATTCTCATAATAATAATCGTTTACAGTACATTTTTATTGTAAAAATTATCGTCCAAATGCATTTTTATAGTAAAAATCATTGTCCTAATGTTTGTTTGTTTTTTGTTTTTTTTGTAAAATCATTATCCAATGACTTTGTATAGTAAAAATATTTCCTAATTCATTTTTTGTAAAACCTCTATGCAATGACATTGTATCGTAAAATGAATCTCTAATACATTTTCATTGTAAAACAATTGTACCTATCTATTTTTATTGTAAAAATTTTTTGCAATGCATCTAATGCGAAAAATAAATAAATAATCCATTTTGAGGATAAAAACAATTTACAATTCAATTTCATTGTAAAACTATATGCCAAGTATTTTCGTTGTAAAAATCTATTGTAATGCATTTTTATTATAAAATTATTGTCGTATGTACTTTTACAATAAATTTCAATTGCTATTTACTTTTAGAGCAAAAATCATTTTCAGTGCAGTTTTATTGCAAAATCACTTCAAATGTTTTTCCACACTAATACAATTAACAATGAATTTCTCTAGGAATAATATTGTCCAATGCATTTTTATAAGAAAATCATTATCTAATGCAATTTTATTGTTAAGTCATTGTTCAATGAATTTTTATGGGAAGTTTATTTCTCATGTTTATGTATGCTAAAATAATTTCCAACGAATTTTGATTGTAAAATGATATGCCATGCACTTTAATGAGAAAATAATTTGCAAATGATTTTCTTGTGAAAATAGAGAAATTGAAGTCATTTGCAATGGATTTTTATAGTCATATTTATATAAGTCAATATTTTTTATATTGAAATTTCCGATGCATTTTTATAATAAAATCATCTCCAAAGCATTTTCATTAGAAAATGATTTAAAAAGTATTTTTATAGTAAAATCATTTCTAATGCATTTTTATAGTAAATTTATCTCCAATCTTTTTGTTTATTAAAATAATTTCCTATGCATTTTGATCGTAAAATCATTCACAATGAATTCCTAATATACTTTCTCTTAAAAATATTCACAATTCATTATTAAGGTGTAATAGTCCTTTGACATTTTCATTGATAAATTTTTGTCCAATGCATTTTTATCAGAAAAGTATTATCAAATGCAATTTAACCATAAAAGCATTGTCCAATGCAATTTTTTCATAAAATCATTAGCAAGTGCATTTTTATTGGTAAATAATAGTCCCATTCATTTTTATTATAAAATCATTGACCAATATACTCTTATTTTTAAATCATTATCCAATGATTTTTATCATAAAATCATTGTCTAATCTATTTTTATCGTGAAATCATGGTCCAATGCATTTGTGTCATAAAATCATTGTCCGATGCTTTTTTATTTTAAAATCATTGTCCAATATATTTTTGAAGTAATTTCCAATAGATTTTATTGTGAAGTTATTCAATTTTTAATTTCATGTTTTTAGGATTAGTTGAATTTTTTTCAGTCATTTGTGTAACAGTTTTAAAAAATTCAATTCTCAGAAAAGCATTTTATTCTTCAATGTAAAAAAAAAAAGCAAAAATAAAAACAATAAACACATTGCAAATTTTCCCCTTCAACAATGTCAAGTATTTTTCAAAAATAGACCCTCCCACCCTACCGAACAAAAAAGAAGTTAACATTAAATTCCCAATAGTTTGTCCTGTCTGATTATTTTCCCTTTCCAACACTGATCATCCTACATTGAATTAGAATGTGATAGTGAACCCTCTGATAACATATAAAATAATTTATCTTTTCAAACAATAAAAAAATCACAGAAAGTTTAAAGGTTTAATTAGTTCAAATTTCAAAAAGAAAATTACTAGATTTTTTTTTATCCTAGTGACTTTGAATGGTTGTATCTATAGAATAAAGTTGACAACCATAGTCAAAGGTGACCCGAAGGTTCCATTTCAATAGCTACTACACCGAGGTGGTGTAGGGAAGAGCACTACTTCTTTCCCTGGATTGCATCACTTTACACTTGATCCATACCTTATAATGCTGAGTGTTAAGCAAGGAAGCATCAAGTACCATTTTTTGAGTCTTTGGTATGACTTGACCTGGGATTGAACCCCGGTCTCCCAAGTCATTGGTGAACACTCTAAACGCTAGGCCAATGGACTGGTTATATATATGCATAAAATAATAGCACATATTTATCAGGCAATCATTATCTATTATATTTTGAAATTAAAATAATTTCCAATGCATTTTAAAATAGAAATCATTTGCTATTCATTTTTATAACAAAATACTTTGTAAAGGAGTTTTATGATAGAAATGATTTCCTATGCATTTTTATAATAAAATCATTTCCATTACTTTTCTATATTAAAACAATTTCCATGTCATTTCTATCGTAAACTAATTGTCCAATGCATTTTTATAATCATTTCCAATGCAGTTTTATGACTAATGCTTTTCTACACTAAAATGATTTTTATAATTTTTTATATTGAAAAAAATCTCCAATTCATTTTTATTGTTTTTATTTTGAAATATATCTTTTCAGCTAGCGTAATATATACATGTAGAGAGGTATATTAATTCTTGAGAGGAATATACAGAATAAGAAATTATAAAAGAATGAATTTTACCTGAAATTAATTCTTATTTGATGAATACGCATTTATTTAGGAATCTTCAGCCTGTTCTTTTCCAATATCAGAATAAAATGTTGAAACTAATACCTGTTCTTTATTCACAGATATCAATTTAATGCATTTTTAAATGCACAAAGAATAGAAAATGTATTCCTGTAAAATCTGTGGGTCAGCATTTTCAGAGAGTTCCAGTTTAAAAGGACATATGCGAGCACACCCTGGAGAAAAAGCATTTTCTTGTGAAGTATGTAGATCAGGATTTTCATTGAGTTCTAGTTTAAAAAAACACATGCAGGTACACACTGGAGAAAAACCATTTTCTTGTGATGTGTGTGGATCAGCATTTTCATTGAATTCTAGCTTAAAAAAACACATGCGGGTACACACTGGAAAAAAACCATTTACTTGTGAAGTGTGTGGATCAGGATTTTCCTTGAGTTCTAGCTTTAAAAAACACATGTGGGTACACACAGGAGAAAAAGCATTTTCTTGTGAAATATGTGGATCCGCATTTTCATTGAGTTCTACCTTAAAAAAACACATGCGAGTACACACTGGAGAAAAACCATTTTCTTGTAAAGTGTGTGGATCAGCATTTTCACACAGTTCAGCTTTGAACAGGCATATGCGAATACACACGGGAGAGAAACCATTTTCTTGTGAAGTATGTGGATCACTATTCACAACAAGTTGCAATCTAAAAAGGCACATGCGAGTACACACTGGAGAGAAGCCATTTTCTTGTGAAGTGTGTGGATCAGCATTTTCAGAGCGTTCTAGCTTAAAGAGCCACATGCAAATACACACGGGAGAAAAACCATTTTCTTGTGAAGTGTGTGGATCGGTATTCTCCGTGCGTTCAAGCGTAAAAAAACACATGCGAGTACACACTGGAGAGAAGCCCTTTTCTTGTGAAGTATGTGGATCAGCATTCTCACAGTCCTCAGCTTTAAAAGCCCATATGCGAATACACACGGGAGAAAAACCATTTTCTTGTGAAGTGTGTGAATCAGCATTTTCATTGAGTTCTAGATTAAAAAAACACATGTTAGTACACACTGGAGAAAAACCATTTTCTTGTGAAGAGTGTGGGTCAGGATTTTCATTGAGTTCAAGCTTAAAAACGCACATGCAAATACACACTGGAGAAAAACCATTTCCTTGTAATGTGTGTGGATCAGCATTTTCCCACAATTCTACTTTAAACAGACATATGCGAATACACACAGGGGAGAAACCATTTCCTTGTGAAGTGTGTGGTTCACTATTCTCAACAAGTTGTAGCTTAAAAAAACACATGCGAGTACACACTGGAGAGAAGCCCTTTACTTGTAAAGTGTGTGGATCAGCATTCTCACAGACATCAAATTTAAAAGCCCATATGCGAATGCACAAGGGTGAGAAACCATTTTCTTGTAAGATATGTGGATCAGCATTTTCACAGTGTTTAACTTTAAAAGACCATATGCGAACACATACAGGAGAAAAACCATTTTCTTGTGAAGTGTGTGGATTAGCATTTTCACACAATTCCTCTTTAAAACGGCATATGCGTTTACACACAGGAGAAAAACCATTTTCTTGTGAAGTGTGTGGATCAGCATTTTCACAGAGTTCTGCTATAAAAATCCATATGCGAATGCATACAGGAGAAAAACCATTTCGTTGTGAAGTGTGTGGATCAGCTTTTTTTGACAGTTACTATTTAAAAAGTCATATGCGAAGACACACTGGAGAGAAGCCATTTTCTTGTAAAGTGTGTGGATCAGCATTTTCTGACCGGTCCACTTTGAAAACGCACTTCCGAACACACACTGGAGAGAAGCCATTTTCTTGTAAAGTCTGTGGATCAGCCTTTACATATAGACACAGTTTGAGAACTCATATGCGATTACACAAAACATTTTCTTGTGACGTATGTGGATTAGCATTTTTGCAGTATATTGATTTGAAAAAGCACATGCGCATCCACACAGGGAAAGAACCATTTTCTTGTGAAGTGTGTGGATCAATTTTTTTTCAGAGTTCCACTTTAAAAACACATATGCTATTACACACATGAAAAAAATATTTTACTGCAAAGCGTGTGGATCTGTATTCTTTAAGATTTCTGCTTTAAAAAGCTATATGCAAATACACAAAGGAGAGAAACCATTTTGTTGTGAACTGTGTGGATCAGCATTTTCACAGAGATTTGCATCAAAAACCTCTTGCTGAATACACAAGCATTTGGTATCATTATCTGTGGAGCAGCATTTTCTTGCATTACACAGTCAAAATGATACATAAACCCATCCTGGGGAGAAAACTCACTGTTAAGACTATATTTTAAAAGGCTATATTCAAGAGATTTGTTTAAGAGATTCTGCAAATGGAAAACAACCTCATTGATATTTTATATAGTCATGTGAATGTGTAAGCAGAACAGAAAAACCAAATCTAATGGGGTCAATATGAACTAATGAAATGTATAAAGAAAGGTCAGACACAAATTTAAGAAATAATGTGGTCAAACCCTCTAGACTTAAAGCCAAAAATCCAAATAAGGACATAGAAAAATCATGTGAGACATGTTAGCTTTGATATTAGGTCAGATACCTCCCTAGTATGCTTTTTTGGATTTATCTTTGAATATGGTCTCATATTCAAATTGTAAAAAGAAGTTGTCACTGATTGGATGGAACATATTGGGTGTCAAAGATCCTAACTGCGATGCACCAAAGAAGAAATTCAAAAGTTAGACAGCCACCAGACACAGCCAAATTTTGTTGGTCAATGGATGAATTTAAAAAACTTTGAACTGTTACCTTCAGCTATGTTGAAGATATATAAAACTGTAGGGACTATTGATTGAAGTTTGATCAGCTTCACGTTTATTACAGAAATGATAGGTGAAAGAACAGTCACAAAGGTGATTGAAGAAAACCCAGTGGTCATAAATCTCATTATATAACGTCTAAATTCCAAGAATCAAAAAATGGTGAGAAAAGAAATGGAATAGAAAAAGACAAAGAAAGAATAAAGAGACATCTGCCATGGAGGGAAGAACAGAACTGTTCTAAGAACTGAGAGAAAAAATATAAAGACTTGATGAGTTCATTTTGGCTTGTTTAATAACACATAATATATGAGCTAAGTAATAAGTTTGGTTGACCGCCTCTCTCACTGTTTCCTCACATGTACATTTCACCAGGAATTGAAGCTGAATATTCTTTATGCGTACATCATGACAAAAACAAGATGTTAGCACAATCATTTATCACATTATCCCTTTCATCTTCTAATGTCTTTTTGTAATTTTTATTCTTATTTTATAAATTGCAATTCTTGTTTAATTTCAGACATGAGAGAATAAAGTTATTGTTCCAACATTATATTGTCTTACTGTGTCATAATCTCTTGGAAGTATTTACTGCCTCATATTTTTTTTTATATGCACAACCAAACTCTACAGGATCAAAGATAAAATACATTTTCATATTGTTTTATTCCTGTGAAAAACCTATTCATGTATTTTTGTATACACCCCACATATGACAATGTATATGTTTGTACTATTTTATATATAAAATATCATTTTCTTCATTCACAAATCACCTCTAAGATATTTATATTTGTGAATTTTTTTGTAAGGAAAAACTAGTTGAAAATTACTTTCCTACTTCATTATGTTGATTTTCTAGTATTTCTCTTTTCATCATGAAACCTGAACTTTATTTCAAGTAATTTTAAATTGCATTTCATTTTAAACGAATGTTTTTCATAGTCAAATGTGTTTGATTGCCGGTTTGGTTTGGTTTTATGGCATATCAACCATTGTAGGTCATTTAACGCCAAATTCTGTCTATATATACATGCATATTCAACCAAAGATTTCAAAACAAATATTAAGGTAGGTAAAATTTTCTATTAGCAGGATTTCATTTGTTTGCACAAGATTAACCAGTTTTCAGTTGTCATATTTTTTGGTACAACTCTGTCTCTCTCAAGAAGGACAAAATGTCATCTATTTTGACGTTCTCGAACAGATTGGTTAAGTTATTTACTTTGAAAAATCGCTTTCTGATGACACCGAAAGTTCTGCATTCTATAAGAATGTGTTTAACTGTGCAACTTGTCTGGCAGGTTAAACACTGTGGTTGTGGTTCCTGTTTCAAAATGAAAGAGTGAGTAAGCCTTGTATGACCAATTCGCAATCAGGATATAAAAACTTGTTCTCTTCTTGATTTTCTTGATGCTGATCTCCACTCTCCTAAGGTGGACTGAATTTAGAAGAATTTATTGTGGATGTTATTGCTCCATTGTTGTTGCCATTATGTGTGAAGGAATTTATTAATTGTTGGTTTCAGGTCAGTATATGGGATCCTGGATTTATTGGGTGTCAGATCTAAGGCTGATTTGGCTGCCGAGTCTGCTCTTTCAAACCCTCTCACTCCAATGTCGCTGGGGGTCCAGCATATAATTATTTCTTTTCTATTTGACATTGAGTCTAATCTACTCAACAGTTTGATGATAAGAGGGTTCTGAAAATTTTTTTTCTTAATGATAGCAAGACAGAGAGCGAGTCTGAAAATTTATACATACATATATATTAAACATATATGATTTGATTCAATTTGATTTCATGGCAGATCAACCATCATAGGTTATCTAATGCCAAATCCTCTTTATATATATATAATTTGTTAACACATTTTATACATATATATTATATATATAGAATTTGGTTTTTCTGATTGGAAACCTCTAATTTTATACTTGTTTGTTTCCTCTTAAAGCAGTTTTTCTATCATCTAGTTTGAAATTTTTCTGATATTCCTCAGTGTTAAAACCTGTACAAATATTTTTAAAACAAAATTATGACTTCCATAAACTGATGTTTGGAAATCTGATCTGTGATAGAATAAAATGGAAATTCTTCCAACCTCTACCCTTGTCAGTACTATGTATGATTGGAGAAGTTGCATTTGAATGAAATAGCTGGAGAAAAAACTAGATGACAACTACAGAAGAATCATTCATGCTGTTTTGAACAAATGCTGGAAGCAGCACTCTACGAAACAACCATTGTATGGCCACTTAGCTACTATCTCATGAACAATCCAAGTAAGACAAGCACTGCTGGAGAAGTAAGGATTGTCTCCTACATATGGATGCATATTCCTGTAAAGAAAGACTTTTCTCCTTTATTTCTTCTGAGGAGAATCACAGAAAGAGAAACTACAGTAATATGCACCCAGTAAACAATGTAGAAGGTGGGGAGGATAATGAAAATGAAAGTGAAAGTACAACAACTACTGTCAATTAATGAAAACCCTCATAATGATGTCTATTCCTTACTGGTTTTGGATCCTCAATCATACTTGGCAGAAGATCATTCCTGACCACCAAAGCCACATGAGATTCTTTTCCGTCTGTTGAAGTTTCACTGTTATGGTAGAAGGTGAAGCCCATCTGCTATTTTCAGTGAATCACTCTTCGCTGCTATGTAAATGTATTTTTGAGCTCCTTAGGTATTATTTCAGTAATCTCGCTGGAAGTAAAACTTTTAGTATGATTTCACAGCCTAAATTTGTATATACCTAACCCGTCCACTCTGAATGGATGTGACACAAGGTAAACTCTTAAGCAAAGCATGGGTGGTTTGAATTCTAAGTTTTCCTTCTCTTAGAGTGGTTACCTAATAAAGGTTGAAGACCCCAATCAGCTTGACTGTTTGCTAATAGTACGGGGAGAACCAGCTTGAATCCTTTCTAAGGTATGTTTAAATTTTATCAGTATCAGATTGGAATATTGAAACCCTATCATTGTGTATAACCTTTTAATATTATATAGAGACACTTAGATCAATACAACTGTACCAGTTATTTCTTTTTGATAGGAATACTTAAAACCATATTATTGTGTATAAAGTATTGAGTTTGTCCAGCATTGCTCTTATAATCCGTGTTGTTTGGTTAATAACATAGATTTGTTGGACTTTTTTATCCTTGTAATGTCCTGGCAGTAGGGCTGTTTTTCTTTGTTAGAGTACATATTTTGTTAAGGAAGATGCCTAGGTTACTTTAGGATCCACAAGAGTTTACCTGTTGTTTGTGCACCTCTCTCCTCTGAAAAGGTGCTGAGCTGGCAAGAATGGTTCAAGATGTGATCAGAATCTAAGCAGTTGCATTGACTGGCCAGCACAATATAAAGGCATGTACATCCACCCTCACAGGCTCTCACTAGTCTGGCTTTTTTTCATGGGTTTGTACTATATATATGTAAGTGCTAGATATCTGTTGATCCAGAAGAGGGTTCATTCCTCATTAGGAGTATCTTCGTAGGTTTCTAGGAACTCTGTTTTGTAATAGTCACAGGTATATATATATTTATGCATACACATACATACCTGTAGATATATATATATATATATATATATATATATATATATATACACGTATTCATATGCATATTAATACAAATTTATATACATATGGATATTAATATACATCTGTAAATATATATCTATGAAAAACCCAGGAGACCGGGGTTCAATTCCAGGTTGAATCATATCAAAGACTCTAAAAATGGTACTTGATTCAGCCTTGCTTAACATTCAGCATCATAAGGTAAGGATTAAGGGTAAATTGGACTAACCCAGGGAAAGGAATAGTACCCTTCCCTACACCTCAATGTTGTAGCTAATAAAATGGGTGCCTTCAGGTTGCCCTCAACTAAAGTCCCCAGTTTTATATATATATATATATATATATATATATTAAAATAATTTTCATTACTATTCTAAAGGACATGCATGACTCATGTCATTGGTTACACATCTTTTCAAAATAACCAGTCTTTGGCCTCCTAGACGTTGGTGGCAGATATCAAAGACATTACTACCAAGGTCACTAATGAGCCTATGATAAAATTGTCTCTGCTAAAATTTCAGCTGTGACCAGAGCCGTTTGAAGTTCATTAAAACTTTTGTATATTCGGCACAAGGACTTAAGTGGACTATTGTTATATTGTCATGTGCCGTATCATAACGACACAATAATTAAACGACGCACGCAGGAAGACTTCTTTATAAAAATATATACCTCTCACTTTATTTGTAAGGGTTGCGTGTGAGAGGGAGCTGGAGACCGAACAGAAACTGAAATATTTTGACCTCCACTTATGGCCGTCAACGTTGTGTCTTTCTTGTTCTCCAGGGCTGCTCAACCGGAGGCCCTGGGCCCACTCTGCTGGATGATGGCTTCTTTTACTGCATCTTATCAGCAACTTCTCTGGTCCCCAAACTCCATCGGGGTTCCTGAGGGCCCCCTCGGCCGGGTGAGGTTTTCCCTACCACATCTCGTCTATAACTCCAACTGTCTGCAACCCAACTGGCACTGGCCGTCGAACTCAACTGAGTTATATACTCATTCAACGCCCACTCGATCTTTGAAATCGAATTTTTAATCGTCATCCAGCGGAAATAACTGTCATGCAGTTCAGAGGTCACTCTTTTCCGGTGCATCAGTCTATGAGTGTACCATGGGAATTTTTTTAGCTCGTCCCATTTCATCAGCCAGTTTCTGCCCATGCGATTTCCTCTCATAACTGCCATTAGAATGTATCACCTCCTTCTGGTGCATCACCTTGGAATGGCATTTTTGGCCCAGTAAAAAGGTCAAAATATAACACTATTATATGTTTATTTTGTATTATATAGCCACAAACAGTAATTTAAAACATTTAATTTTTTGATGAAATCAGTACTGCTTTCAGTCATGAATAAACTAATAATACTATTCATATTAATAACCAGCAACCATACTTCATAATTATAATGTCATTAAAATAATTATTAAAATAATTATGTTGAAAAATGTTAAATAAATACTGAATTGTACACGAAGAAATGATCATTCTAAAATAGTGATCATTAATTTAAAACATGATTCCTTGAAGAAAAAAGTACTGTCTTTAGTAATAAATAAACCACTAATAGTATCCATCAAACCAACTAAATGACCAGCAAGTGTACCTTGTAATTACTTTGTAATTGAAAACATATGGGGAATTTAACAACTCCCCCATATGGGTCGTAAGAAAGAATAGACAACCAAGCAGATGTTAAAACACTTTCATATATGAGGTGCAAAAGGGTTGCTAAAAACATATTCTCTTTGCAATTAATAGTCACTGTGTGTTACTCTGAATGTCCTGTTTGTCTTTCTTTCTTTCTTTCTTTCTTTCTTTACTGTTATATAGAGAAATCTCTTCTGATTTACTAATAGATTTCAAACCCCACTCATGCTACCAAAATTGAATAAATAAATAAACAAATAAAAACACCATGAGCATACAAGGGTAACATTAACTGGAAGTTGTCTGAACGATAGCTTATAACAAAATGAATAAAACATGTTGTCATGCTAGTTGGCTGCGCACATCCATTAGTTTGAAATGTAAAAATAAATTCTTAATTAAAAAGTCTATTTTTCAACCATTCATGAACTTTCCCCCAAAGTTTTTTGGAGCTGATTTGATCTCAAACATGGCGATAAAATGGTCCACTAAAGTTTTCAAAAATTAGTCTAACATGGAGACTGCGGGTAGAGATAACCATTACACATCACATTTCGGACAAGATCAAAGACTGCTGATACTCTACCAATTCACATCACAATCAACACATCAGACTACCAAGTCCTGGCATTTCCAACACTTATTTAAAAATAAACAAAATTAAATCCATTCCTCTTGTCCATTGTCTATTGCAACCATTCACTTCTCTATAACAATATGTTTCTGGTTCTTTTAAGGTTATTGATTTAAAAGACCACTGTGAGTTGATTTCAGTTTGGCTCAAATATCTGTTCATGTGCTGATTTGCTGCTTAATGAGAGCTGGTTGTCCAACCTGTTCGACTGCTAAGTCATGTTTCTCTACTCTGTTGTCTTGTCTGCAAAGGAATGCCTTTGCCTCTTACTTCTACCTGCTTGCTGTATGACTACCCCTTACTTCTGGTACTTGCTCTTCTGGGGTGCACACTGTTAGGGGGATAACCTATATTTTTCATAAACATAAAATTGTTCAGGAAAAAAGTACTACCTTCAGTAATAAATAAACCTATAATACATTACATGAAACCACCAATCCAACCAACAACACTACTTTGTATTTGAAAACATACAATGACTAGAGAGAAAATTGCTGCTGTAGGAATTCAAGAAATAATTATCTCCCTTTGATACCTTATCAGTCAATTAGAGTTTGGTTTGGTTTGGTTTGGCTAGGTTGTTTTTAATGGCATATCAACCTTTTTGGGTTATTTAATACCAAATCTATCCTTCTAGAAGAACAGTAGTGGTACTATTTAACCCATGGATGCAGGGCTAAGGGGTTCATACCTTTCCCAGGGGTATTTGTCTGAAAGTGAATGTAATAGCACGACTGGAATTCAAACTCACTTACTACAATTCCACCGTGCAGTGCTTTAACCATTACACCACAAGGACACCCTACTGTCCATTAGGGATACTGCACCATCATGTGAAAATTCCAGAAATCTCTTCTTGGCCTCATTTTGCCTCTGTCCTTTGAACAATGGAGATGCTGACTCTGACCCAGTCTGGGAGAGATAAAGCCAAGAGGCAATATTACATACACTCACTAAGTACACCTTTTTCTCTTCTATTATCTTTACACATACTGCTTGTTCATAGAATGATAAGTATATGATTCTACCAATCTAGTATTCAACATTTCTATGTAGTAATGATAAATCTTTTGCAAAGTCATATGGGTTTATGTTGGGTATCACCTACCTTTTCCACATAATGAGCTGTTCCATCTTCCATATATGGCAGTAACGGAGATCAGTCTGGGAATAAACCTACGAGTCAGACCAGAAGAGCCATTCCTATTGTTGAAGTATATCATTACTCTATCACTAATCCTATGTTCTTATTACTAACAGTCTCTCTCTTGTAAATACTCTTTGCTGTAAATATAACTATTTTCCTCACATATCGTGGTTTGTCTTATTATTACTACTACTACTTGTGTTCACTAACCAGAACACAAGAGTTTAAATAACTAATAATAATCCATGGTAAACAATTAAAGCTTCAAACAACTATTCTTAATACTAATAATTTACTGTTAAATGGTATGAAGTATTCCAATTGATTATGAATAATTTTTAAACAGATCTATTTGACTCACAGATAAGACCCTAACAGATACTACTACACAATGTCAGAGTGGACCTGGGAGTAATGGCAATGACCACTCCACACTCCCCAGTTCTCCAGAAATGGAGTCTCTTCCCCAGCCTTTTGAAAACTTGATTAAATAACTATTGAAAGTTTTGTTTGGTAATCTGACTTTCTTCTGCATTAAAAATAATAATGCAAATACATGTTTGTAAAAAATTAATAATGGAAATTTTAGAGGACAAATCTGGTTTTAATTCAAAGTTTTCCTTCTTTTAGATTAGTTGCCCAACCAAGACTAAAGAATACAGTCTGTTCTATTATTTACTTATAGCTAGAAGGAGAAGGGATGGATTCATGCCTTTCCTAAGGGCATTAGCACATAGTGAAATGAAAATTGCCTCATCCAGGATTCAAACTCAGAAGACTGTTTTCAATTTCCGACAATAATAAATTACACCCACCTCAACATTTGGCCAATATTTTCACCTGAGTTTTACTTTATTGACGAAATACTGTAGATACTTGTGCATAAGTCAAATTTTAAAAACATAATCTGGGGCTTAAACATATGTGTGTGTATGTATGTTTGTGTGTCTTAAATGAGTACATAGTTACGTGTTTCTGTGTCATTATGTGTAATTGTGTGTTTCTTATTTTTTATGTATTGACTAAAATTTAATCTCAAAACTACTTTGACCTCACTGTTTTAACATTAATATGCCAACATGTAGCAGAAAGAATTTCAAATTATTGTCTGGCGCAAGAATATTTTGACTGTTTTGGTCCCGACCACATATTTTCGACCAATGAGAATATTTCATGCCATTCTGCCCGGGTCACTTCCCCGAGCAACTATAAAAAGGCGAGGTAACATTCTTTCATGCTATTCCATGCAGGCCTTTTGAGCAGGACAGACCTGTCGTGTCATTCTCTCTGTTCACTTCCTAGCAGCAAGAAGGACCAGCCAACATGAGAGACCATATACACTCTTCTTCACTGACTCTCTTTCACATATTTCGAGCAGACCGCTAAGCATCATGAGGAGACTTCATCCAATTTATTGACTGTTGGTGTCTGGGAAATCATTCTTTTATCATTCATCTTTCCTTCTAAACCAACGGATCCTCAGAGAAACAAATTGGATATTTTCAACTCCTGCTTTACACTTCAGCATCTTAATACCAGCTCTATCATTTACAACCATTTTCTTCTCCCTGCGACTTACAGCACGAGGGTTCCTTTTGTCTCAAGCTGTTAATAAAACTTCCAAATTGAAGACTATCAATATCTTCATCAATTTGTTTGTTCTTTCTTTCAATATACAAGAAGCACCAGAACTCAACTGCCATTTTTGTATAAATGGTAATATTATCGGCCCTCATGTTATAAATGGTAACTTTATCTGCCCTCTTGTAATAATGTGAATAGTCCTAGGTCACTCCCAATTTTTCAGAAAAGCTGATTCTTTCATTTTGGGTGGTGTGATTATGGTGTGGAGCTCTTTAAAAAATTAATTATTTAAAATTGAAAGAAACTTATTTTAACAAGCTTATTTTGTAAAGCAAAATCTTTATCATATTTTTAAAGTTAAGTTGTCTATTTTCAGAAAAGATTTTTTTAAATATTAGATTTATAAAAACAACAATTCACATGAAACTGAATAAAATATTTTGGTGAGAAATTAATTTTTAATCATCTGCTCACTGTAAATAAAATAAAAAAAATAAAAGAAAAAAATTGATCTGCTGAGAATTTAAAATTTCAGTTTTTATTTTTTAGATCTTCAGAGTGTGTCATTAAAAAAAACAACTTTTCTTTTAAATCTTAGATTAGAAACTTATTTGAAAAATGTTATAATTGTAACAGAAAAATCTCAATTCTTTCTTTGTTTTCTTAACCTTGAAAATATTCTATTTTGTCATGAAAAAATTTTTGAAATAATTTAATTGAAAAAATATTTTTGGAACCCACTTACATATACGTATAATGTAAATAATGTACATAAACCTGAAAAATTTCATAGTTTGACTGGTTTGATTTGGTTTGGTTTTATATCATATCAACCAATGTTGATTATTTAATGCCAAATCCTCTTTATACATATATATTAAGTATATATGATTTGTAAACACATTTTATTGATAACTTTTCAACAAGACTGAACTCATTTTTTCTTTGCATTCAGTTAAATGGTTTCAAGTATTTTTAACACAAATAATTCTATTCAATATTAATCATTTGTTTACATATAGTTAAATGGATATACATATATGTTTCGTGTGTGAATAGTTTGTAGGTAATTTCATTTTCAAATGAGTTAGAGCGAAAAGGTTTGCATTATAATTTTACTAATATTGCTACACTGTTAAATGGTTTCAATTATTGCTATCAAGCACCAATAATTCTATTCAATATTAATCATGTGTTTGCACACAGTAATATGGTTACAATTATTGCTATTTAACTTTAATTGTTCGATTGCACATACATTTGCACGCAGTAAAATGGTTCCAACTATTCCTAAGTAATAACCACAATTCAATTTAGACACATACTTAAAAAGTTTCAAGTATTGCTATTTAACACTAATTATTTTATTCAACATTACAAATTCATTAGTACACAGTTAAAT